>JANZXR010151543.1:0-34219 GCA_027575705.1 Erythroxylum echinodendron
TTCTCTAAAAATTGGAAAATCACTATGACCCTCTCCAATTCAATTTTACACACACAAAGCATATTTTTCCAAATTCATGTTTATTCACACTTATACTGGGAAGAATGTCATGAATGTATGTACAGACATTTTTCATGTGCACATATCATTGTTTACAAATGCATGAGCATGAGATGTGTTTTTCTAATTTCTCCGATTAATCTCTCGTGTACCCGTTGTTTTAGAATTCAACCCGTTATCTGGAAACGGGATGTTACATATTACACAAGTTTTGAGTAAAGATTAAGTGAAAAGAATTAAGTGAAAAGAAGACTTGTAAGTACTTAAAAAACCTATGTTTATACTGATTTTAGCAAGTTCAAATCGTGCACATGCACCCTTGTGTGACACTCAAACTTGTAAGTGTCATATCTTTTGATTCCAATATTCAAAATTTTCAATCTTTATACCATTAGAAAGCTAAATGGATAAGCTACAACTGTTATTCAGACGAATTGTTCTAATTTGGCTTAATCAATACAATTTATTGATGGTTTATACGCGGACTAATTTCTTGGTGACAAATGGCAGCATGTTGTATGGATGTATGGCAGCTCTTAAATGGGATAAGTGTAGAACATGTAAGAAGACACATGTTGTTATAATTTGTTGACACTAAGCATTGGAGGAGATGAGTTTCTGCTTGAGTTTCTAGTTGGTTTATTCCTCATCATTTTTATTCTCTCACTACCGAATTCTCTCACTCACTCACAGCTCTTGGAAATTTTTGCATGCTTTCGGGATCATCATCTTCACTTGACGTCGTTACATGCTACTGCATCAAGGAAGTTAGGTTCTACTATCTTTATGATGCTGTTCTCATGGTCATCTTAATCTTGGATTTGTGATATTTACGTGAAAGGCTAGAGTGGCTTGCTCATTGAAGTAGGAAATTATGTTAAAGAAGGTGTGGGAATACTAACTTTTATTGCATGTTATCTTATGAATTATTTGATTGTTGATTGGATAGAATATGTATGGATTTGTTGATGATTTGAGGTCTGGACATGAAATATATGTGTACTTGAGACATGAATAATGTGGAATTGTGGTGCAAAGGATGAATGTTAGAGTAACGGTGTTGAAGGTGTAAAATGTGAATGAATTGTACTGGTTTCACTGAACAAATTTTACTGAATAGTCGTCAGTATTTAGGCTATAACGTGACCTGTAGATATAGAAATGGAGTGATATTCATTTTGGATTAAACTAAAAACATATTATTAAATTGTTAATGAAGGAATAGAATTTTTTTCTATGTTTATGGATGATGAAATTTGGCCGAAAGTTGAATTTAGGATTCTATCTCTTTTTGAGAATAGTCTACAGTATGTTGGATATAATTTGCAGAATAGTGAACCAAAATGCATGATTTTGATGTCATTAGAAACTTAACACATAGAGAAACTTTGTTTTAGAAGAAAATATTTCACATAAACCTCTTTTTATATGTCAAAATAGCCATACAAATCTGACCTGAAACTAGTCCTAAGAGACCTGAACTAATCTTGGTTGTGTAATTGTTGAAATACATATAGTTAGGACTTTAACAATGGTTTTACTGGACTTAAGTGAGATTAATAATGAAACTTGGTGATTTTAGATTAATGGAGTAAAAGGTGTTGAGTTATGGTTTATAAAAGGAGTTGATAATAAAAAAGATACAGTAGAACCTCTTTAAATTGATACTCGGTAAATTAATAAACTCTTAGGATAATATTTTTCTCCAGTCTCAACTTGGGCCAGTTGAAAATTTAGCAAATTTTGATAGGATAATAAGATAATATATTTGAAAATACCACTATGTAAAGATAGGGTCCCATTAATATCATAAATTAATAATTATATAAACTTACACAAACATAACTAAGACAATTTAGTGAAATATAATTCTAATGTTGTTTGTTTTTTCCTAAAATTTAAGTCTAGTTGGAGCTCATCTCTAACTTTTCTTATTGCATCCAAAATTTCTAGTGTTGTGCTCTCGAACTACACTAAAAATTTATGAAGAGTTCTAGACAAGATAAGTGCTTCCTTATGCGTAACTGGTTCCAAATGTATTGTATTGTCTTTAACTTCATCATCAACATTATGCTCATGGATAGTAGCCACAATTTTTTCAAAGCTTTGGACCTCTGAACATGTATCATTTTCACCTGGGTAATCCAATCGGCCATTGCGATAGCTGAGATCATTATATCATGAGCTCAAGTTCATGAATGTCGTTTTCACAAGTGGGTTCATCTAAATTCCTTGAGACCTCATCCCCTGAATGAATTTTACAGTTTCGAAAACAATTTGCTATTGTCTGTTGCTGAACATTAACTATCCAAGCCGATAATGCAAGATTGATAGTATTCAAAACATTTATCTTACCTAGATCATATTGTCCTAACTCATAGCCTTCTAAAATCCTACGATAAAATCTCCTACGATAGTGCATCTTGAAAGCTCTTATTATTCCAGCATCACAAGGTTGAATTTTTAATGTCTTGTTGGGTGGCAGGAAGAACAACTCAATATTATGTAACCCTTCAATATTTCTTGGATGTGATGGACAATTATGTACAAAAAACAAAATTCTTCTACCATGCATTTTTTTACCAAACCAACAGATATATTCATCAAAAAGCACACTTGTCATCCAAGGTCTTTGTTAGCACGGTAGTGGTAATTCAAGCTATTCATGTTGGCATTCTTGAAGCAACGTTGCTTTGCATATTTTTCAATAATCCATAAAGGGATTTCTTTCAGATCCATCCTTATTGCAACAAATAACAACTGTTAGCCTTTCTTTGTCTTGTTTTCTTCCTTCAAGTTACTTCGTAGCAAGAGAATGATCAGTTTGTAACCTGTAAAACAAATCAGTTTCATCCGTATTAAAAAAATCCTTCATAGGGAACTTATTTATTTTTTCCCTTATAAACTCCAATTGCTTCTCCATGTCTTGTATATCAACTGAACCACCCTCTTCAAAACTATGAAATGATTTGATACCATGTTGTAGCTTGAATTTGTGAGAAAATTTGTGATCAGAATCTTGATGAGGCTATAGAAGTTTTGTTATATCTCTTGCCTTCTCCAAAATTAGCTCTTTGGTTATATTCACACGATTTTGATACTAGAGAAACCACTCATAAACAACCATCTCCATATTTGGAAATTTTGCTAGTTTGTGCCGCTTGATATCCCTTCCTTTTTCTAGGTTTGCTGAAAGATACTCAGCCGATCATTTTAGTGTGTTTGAGATTGTACCTTAACTAACTTTCAAATGAAACTTTTCTTCAAGCCACAACTGCAAATCTTTTTGAGTGCATGTCGAATGATCCCTCTTATACTCACATAATTCTTTGCATATTTGGTCCGTCATTGTTGATTTCGTGACACCTTTTAGATGAGGAGCCATCGTTGGGTGTGGTTTCAAGAAATTTTCTACGTATCTTGTTTATAAAGTATTTTCTATCTCCATCATACGTACATACATTGAATGTTTTTTGTAAAAATACAATGAATAGTACTTCATTATTAAGAAACAATGAACATTGTTTATTAGTGTTCATTAATATTATGCACAATGAATCTATGTTTTATATTCATTTAATTAATATGAAACATGAATTTTTCTCAGATACAACGCTTTTTGATGTAATCAAAATTTAACTTTAATCAATTACAAAAATCCCTTTAAATTAATAAATATTAATTTATCAGTTAATTAATATCTTTATAAAATAATAAAATATCATGATCCCAACAATATGAATTTATAAAGGTCTTACTATATATGGTTTATTAATGATGAGCATAATGTTGAATTGCATGGTATGATCATGAATGAATGAGCCCTTAAGGCTTATGTGTTATGAATTAGATATGAATGATTGTCCATTGGGAATTTCTGCTAAAATATTGTGACAATACTGGACCATCAGTTGTCTGAGAAGTTTTATAGTTAGGATTGTATTGAAAGTGCTTGCTAATTGTGTGCATATGCATAAGTTTGATGACTCAACATTTTTATTGATGCAAAATTGCACATGTTTGTATTTATAAGGTCTACATAAAAATTCTAAAATTTGAAATGGATTGTTTTAAAAACTATCAAGTCCTAATTATGACACTTCGATGTCTGAGACATAAGTCTCTCCTGATATTGACACTTATCATGATATCATACAGTTTTAACACAGACAAGTTCTATTATGATGTCATGATATTTTGCTTTGATAATTGTAAGATTTTATTGAAGCCAATATATCCTATTTTGGCATATTCTGTTTTGAGATACTTATTGTTTAGAATGCACTTTTAAATGTGATCTGCTTTGTATATGTTATTATCATATGACTGTTAGGGTCAGTTACCATTATGTTTCATGTTAAGTTTTCCTCACTAAGCTATATACTTAGCACGGTGGATTAGTGGCCAAGGAAGATTGAGTTTTGTTGAGAAAAAATGTATATATTAGTTTGTTTTTGAGTTGTTTCTAATAAGTGAAACAGTTTGAATATGGAAAAAGGTTTGTAATAGCTATAGTACAGGATGCCCTTTTTTTTAATGAAGGTGTGCTAAAGGGTTGTTTCCTTACCAAAGTTGCCCAACAACTGTGCAATTAGTCTTTCTCCTTCACCAAAACTGTCGATTGATCAAACTAATGGTCTATTTTTCCAACCAAAGTTGTGCTAATGATCTATTTTTCCTATTGAAGGTGCGCAATGACCAAGTAACTTAGTTGTTTTTCACAACAACCTTATGCCAACAGACTATTTTCTCATTAAAGGTGGTCAATAACCATGCCAAACGTGTTTTCTATCATATAACCTGTGCCAATGGACTTTTTCTCACCAAAGGTGCCTCACGATCATGCTAAAGGGCTATTTTTCCCACTTAAGGTGTGTCAACGGGTGATTTTCTCACCAAATATATGCAACAATAGTTCCAATTATCTGTTTTCTTCACCAATATTGCCTAGCGACCATGCCAATGGGCTAATTTTACCACTGAATGTGTGCCAATGGATTGTTTCATCCTCCAAAGATGCCAAGTAACTATGCCAACGGGCTATTTTTCCCATCGAACGTGTACCAACGGACTATTTTCTCACTAAAGGTGCCCACTGACCAGTTTGACTAGATCTTTTTCTCACCAAAGGGGTTCTAATGATGTTTTCTCTTACTGAAGGTTCCCATCAATTGTGTCGATAGGCTATTATACCCACCTAAGGTGCCAACCAACCATGCCATTGTGCTATTTTTTCCACTAACCAGGGAGCCAACTGACTATTTTTTCCACCGAAGGTGCCTAGAAACCATGTCAATGGGTTGTTTTTCCTACTAAAAGTCTGTCAACAGGTTATTTTCTTAACAAAGGTGCCCAAACATTATGCCAATGAGTTGTTTTCTTTACCAGACGTGACGAGCGACCATGATAATGGGCTATTTTTTGACTAAACATATGCCAACGAGTTGTTTTCTTTACTGAATAGCAACCATGTCAATGGGCTATTTTTCCCACCAAACATGTGCTAATGGACTATTTTCTCACTGAATGTGCCAAATTGTTTTTTACTATTCAACGTGTGCCAACTGACTCTTTTCTTACTGAAGGTGCCCAACGACCATGCCAAGGGACTATTTTTCCCACAAATGTGTGAGAATGATTTTTTTCTCACCGAAGGTGCCCAACTAGTTGTTTTCTTCATCGGAGGTGCCCAGCAACCTTGCCAATAAACTGTTTTTCCCACCAAAAGTGTGCTAACAAACTTTTTTCTCACCCAAGGTGCCCAACTACTATGCCAAAATGATTTTTTACTATCGAGCCTATGCCAAAGGATGTTTTTCTCACTAAAAGTGCCTAGCGACCATGCCAAAGGGCTATTTTTCCTATTAAATGTATGCCAAAGGGCTATTTTCTCATCAATGGTGCCCGACAAATTTGCCATTGATTGTTTTCTTCACCCAAGTTGCCCAATGGCTGTGCTAATAGGCTATTTTTCCAATTGAACATCTACTAACAGGCTATTTTCTAAACTAAGGTGCCCAATTGGCAATTTTTTACACCAGAGGTGGCCAATAACTGTGCTAACGGGCTATTTTTCCCATCGAACATATGCCAACAAGTATTTTTCACAACCAAATGTGCCCAACCACCATAGAAGTGGCCTATTTTTCATACTAAACCTTTGCCAACAGGCTATTTTCTTCACCAAAGATACCTAAAGACCATGCCAATGTGGTATTTTTCCTATCAAATGTATGCCAACGGGCTGTTGTCATAACGAAGGTGCTGAGCAACCATTCCAATGTACGTGTTCTCTACTGAATGTATGCCATCAGGTTATTTTTTCCAACATAGTTTCCCAACAACCATTCTAATGAGTAGTTTTCCTCAATGAAGGTTTGCCAAATGATTGTTTTCTTACCAAAGATGCTCGAAGATTTTACCAACAGCTTGTTTTCTTCACCAAATATGCAGAGCGACCATACCAATGGGCTATTTTTCCTACTGAACGTGTGCCAATGTGCTGTTTTTTCTACCAAAGAAGCCCAACGACTATGTTAATGGGCTATTTTCCCCACCGAACATCTACCAATGGACTGTTTTCTCACCGAAGGTGCCCAATGACCATGCCAATGTTCTTTTTTTCTGACTAAAGGTGCCTAGCGACCTTGTCAAGGGGCTATTTTTCCCACAAAAGTTGTACTAATGAGCTATTTTCTTGTCGAAGCTGCCCAATGATTACGCCAACTGGCTATTTTCTTCACCGAAGGTGCCTAATGATCATGCCAATGCACTGTTTTTCACACTAAAGTTCTGTCAACAGGCTATTTTCTCACCACAAGATCACAACAATTGGGCCAATGGCTTATTTTCTCATCAAATGTGCCCAACGATTGTGCCAATTGGCTGTCTAATGATTATACCAACAGGCTATTTTCTCATCAAAGGAGACCAACAATTGTTCCAACTAGCTATCCAACAATTATAACTATGCCAATGGACTATCTTTCCCACTGAATTTGTGCTAACAGGCTATTTTCTCACTAAAAGTGCCTAAAAATTACACCAATGGGTTGTTTTGTTTTCCAAATGTGTCGAGCGACCGTGCCAATGGATTATTTTTCCCACTGAATGTGCGCCAATGAACTATTTTCTCACTGAACGTGCCCAGCAACCATGCCAAATTCTTTTTTTCCATTGAAACATGAGCAAACGGATTGTTTTCTCACTGATGGTGCCTAAAGACTATGCCAAGGAGTTGTTTTTCATACTGAAGTTGTCCCAATGAGCTATTTTCACATTGAAGGTACCCAACTAGATGTTTTCTACACCGAAGGTGCCTAATGACCATACTAAAGAACTAATCAACAATATTTGTTGCATCATTGGTTTTGGGACATGCAATAAAATGAGCCATTTTGCTAAACCGTTCAACAACAAAAATATGTTGCCCTTACCACTTTGAAATCTTGGTAAATTTATGACAAAATCTATAGAAATATCAATCCAAGGTTGAGTAGGCCCAGGTAAAGGGGAAACTATGCAGTTTTACTTTAGACTTTGCTTGCATACATGTTATACAATTGTCATAAACAGATTGGACATTATATGTGATTTTAGGCTAATAAAAATGTTCATGCAATATATCCAAAATCTTTTGCACACTAAAATGCCTCATTAAACCATCCCTATGAGTCTCCCTAACAAGTAACACATAGATAGAATCAATAAGCACACATAATTTATCTTTTTTAAATTGAAATCCTTCATGCCTATAAAAGTCACCAAATGCACACTTAGAACAAGCATCCCACACTTGGCCAAAATCATAATCATTTGTATACAATTCTTTCAGTCAAGTAGTTTAGTTTGCAAAGAAGTAAGTAACGCGTACCTTTTAGACAATGCATTAGCCACAACATTCTCCTTTCCATTTTTGTATTTGATGACATAAGGAAATGTTTCTATGAGCTCCAGCCACTTTGTGAGGCTTTTACTGAGCTTACATTAGGATTTCAAGAATTTTAAACTCTCATGATCAGAATGAATGATGAATTTCCTTGGCCACAAAAAGTGTTGCCATGTTTAAAGAGATGGAGACGAGCATCGTGCCATTTCTTCACCTTTTCCTTGTAGAGTTTGGCGTTTTAATAAGCATTAAAATTAAACTATTGAAGTTTGTCCAATTATGGAAGTCTCTTTTAACTAGCTTATTTCTAATCAAAATTTAATGCTTTAATCACCCAATATGCTCGATGTTCTAATTAGACCAGCAAATGACATGTTTCCTGTAAATGAATCTATATAGAGTTGTGGGTGTTTTAAAAGCTGTCCTATAAGCCCATAAGGCACCATCTAGCTTTGCTGCCTAATCCTTTTGGGAGTTGTTCACTGTCCTTTTTAGAATTCGTTTCAGTTCCCAGCTAACAACTTCCACTTGCCCACTAGTGTGCGGATGGTAATCTCTCAAGATATAACCACCTATTCTCAAGTTCACTAATTGATAACTCTATCTAATTAAAACCCTCGAGAATTCACTAAGTTATATGAATTTCCACGAAAGGTTTTACCCGATCATAATAGGATTTACATAAGCCTATTTGTAATATCCTATGTAACTTTTAATATCTACATCATGGTCCACTTATATATAGGTTCTCTTGAATTACTTGCAAGTAAATTAATAATGGTTATAATCGCTAGCATAACTAAATCCAAATTAAAAATATTTGAAGTTGTTTCACAAAAATAAATCCCACTTAATAAATAATAATTAATAAAGATAATGCTAACATTTACTTATCTAAACATATAAATAAACTATCCATGACTTATGTTTTCACTAACAAATGAATAAAATATAAAAATAAGAAAGAATTCTAGATGAAATATTCTTCTGCAACATTTTTTGATTTGTTAGGATGATCTCTAACTTTCTTCTCTATCTAAAATGGCTTCAAAATTAGTTTCTTAAGGATTTTTGACAAGCACGCCATAACACTAATCAAAATAAAATAATTAGACTACTACTATGATAGCGGTGAGTTTAGGTCGATCCCGTAGGGAGTGTTCGTTTATCTTATGAAATGAAATTAATTGATATTTAGGAAATAGGTGGTTTAGATTTAATAAGAAAATAAAATAAAATAAATTTAATAAAAAATTAAAGAAAAATGTAAAAATGATAAAATTAGGAATTCGGTAGGGATTCGGCTTTTTGGTTCAATCTTGGCCTACACCCTAATTAAGCATAATTCATTAACTTGTTGTTGTTTTATCTCTGTTAGCAATTATCTGTCGTAGATTAACAACAAGATCTATTAATCCTAATTTTTCCTTAGATCCTAGTTAATTATGAAGCGTTCGTTAATTAACCCTAGCTATCGAAAACCTAGAATGAGCTTTAAGTTTATCCAGACAACTACCTTACGAATTAAAAAATAGACCAATCTAGGTAATAATCACACAAGCTCAAATTATTTAACCTATGTTATTTTATCTTTAATGATTCGAAGCCATTAGTTGCTACACATGAAACGTGAATACAAAAATTATGTATTGCATTTGATTCTAGCAATGGGTTTTCACGAAAAACAATTCAATACAACATTAAAATCATCATCATTCAAGTACCTAATCGATCCATACAAGATAACATTATCAATTTCTAATGAGGAAAAAAAATAACACCTCCGAATCGATGTCAAGATCTTAGCCTTCCATGGGTCTCCTAAGAAAAAGCTTCAGCCGCCGCAACCAACTGTAGTCGAAGCCTCTTTTGCTCCTCCACTCTCTCATAAGCTCTCTTCTCTCAACTATTCGTCATTGATGTGATAAATAAGCATGTTTATCTATCTCTACTATTCATGTCTCGTTCTACCGTAAGCTCTCTACTCTCCTCTCTAGCTACTCTTCTTGGTGTGATGATTTAACAAGCTTGGACCATGCTATTGTTCATGTTTTGTGTCAAATAAAACTCTTTTACAGTTTTAAATGCTAGCATTTAACTCTAGCTTTCACATTCAATGCTAGCATTCAAAGCCATATGTTAAACACATGTAACGCTAGTGTTGGCATTTAATGCTAGCGTTAAATGCTATCTTCCTTCTTGTTTAGGTTGTGCTGTTGTCATTTTGTCGTTCAACTCCCAACTGCCACATGCATTTTGCTCTCTTGTTATTTCTTCACTTTTTCATCAATCACTTTTAATTCTTCTTCTTTGTATTTTGATTTTTTCTTCTTGTTGTCTTTTAATTTTCTTCTTCTTGTTTTATAGAGACAAGTGAAAATTAATTTTTAGAAAACAGCCAAAATGTAGTGCTTTCGACTCACTTTATTTTGTTTGTTTCCAAATTGTACCTAAAATCATATATGAATTAAAGTGAGTATCTTAAGCATTTTTTATCATTAATCACTAAGAGGAAATGATTAAATGTATATACAATTAAACACATATCAATTTCCCCCACACTTAGATTTTATCCGTCCTTGAGCAAAACATCCAAATTAAGCTCAAAGACTTGAAACATTTACTCAATTCCCATATTTTCCAAGAATATATGATCATAACCAAAGATGAATGACTTTTGAAAATCATAGTAAGAATTCAACATTCAATGCTTTTGCTAATGACAATTCAATAAGCATCATCTTCGAAACTGAGCCATTTAATGGTAAAATTGAAAAATGTGTTTAACTAAAATATATCTATAGGTTTGCATATCATTTCATTTCTCCACCACTATAATTCACATGCAAAATCAAGGATCAAAATGATTTTTAAGGCTGTAATGTGAGCTAAGGTAAGGTGAGATATATTTGGGTCAAATAGCATCGGAGTCATCAAAACTAGTGAAACAAATGCAACATTCAATTATACCATCAAGTGCCAAAACCCAACATCCACTCATAATTATGTACATTAGCTATAATGAATGCTAAAACAAACTTCACAAATCAAACTCGATCTTTCACACACAAACATATTAAGCACAACCAAACCGAATGGATGACTCATACAATTTATGCCAACAATACATTGAAACCATAATAAGTGAACCTTCCAAGACAACATCTACCTCATATATAATATATTCAAATAACCCATTAATCACAACTTTAGGAAAATGCATTAATCATAAACAACTTTTCAACACATATGCACTTGCTCCTAGATACATTTATTAAACATATATTTTTTCATTCTTTTTCTTTTTCTCTTTTCCTTTCTTTTATTTTATTTTCTTTTCTTTTAAACATTAAAAGAAGATACAATAATGTGGGGATTTTAATTACAAAACATCCTAACATCATAACAAACCAACAAATATAGACATCCCTACACTTAGAATTTTGTACATCCACATGCTCAACAATCACAAATGCTCCACTAGCTTATGGTTTGTGTAGGAAAATTAGGTAAGTATAAAGCATGTAATATGGTTAGTACACAAAGAAAAAGTATAAAGCTTAAAGGGGTTTATCAAGGGAAAAATCATGTTAATATGATAGATTATTTGGCTAATGTAGTTTACAGAAAACAAAGAATGCCTAATCATATCCATGTCAATGCATGGGATAAAAATGTGGTCACGATTAAAAATTCAATGCAAAATTGGGACATACATGTGATAAAGGTCACACATTATTAAAAGACAATGAGACTGATATGGATGTTTCAGTCTAATAAGGTTCAAAATCTCACCGGCTTTGTCTACTATTAGTCACTATTCTTCTAGAGATAATGCACATTAACTAATTATAAAAGCGAAAGTACAAGCCAAAGTTGCTATGAAATTCTCTAGTCAATTCATTCTTTACTCATGATAAATAACCTTAGAAGCAATAGAAAATGACTAAATGATTCTTTGTTTGTTTTATTCTTTCTCTTATTTTGATTGAAAACCTAAAAACAAGAAAAAAATAAACCAATAAAGAAATATACATGCATAAAAAAATAAATGCAAAAATTTAAAAGCAAAGAAATTTACTTCCTTTGGGTTGCCTCCTAAGAAGTGCCTTTGTTTAGGGCCACTGGCTCGACTTCTTCCTCCCCTCACATGACAAAATTGTGATCTTTAGGTATTACAGTTAGCGCCACTTCCACGTGAGGTTGTTCTGGATAGGGCCATAGTTTATCATCATCCCCATTCAGTATCTTTCCTATCCTCATATTCTCAATCTTAAACAAGTTCGTACACTCTGGAAAGATCTCAAATGTCTCTTCACCTTTTTCTTCCTCATTTAATTCCTCCATTCTTATGTGTAAAGATGAAGACTTATTCTCAACAATAAAATGGAACTCAGTACTTACCTTCCAAGCTAAATGATATGTCCTTTTAGACTTTAAGCTCCTTCTCAACTTCTTCTTCTTCACAAGCAATTCCTTACGTACTACACTTAAAATTATTAAGCTCCTCTTCACTCTATAAGGTTTTTATGCTAATACTCATCGGGTACTCCTTAGATTGGTATGGTTGCATCTCTTCGCCTTGTGATGCTAGGCGGTTCATATCTTCTATCAATTAATATGTCTAGCTTGTCAAGTTCTGGATTCTAGAACATGTATCCTACTGGAATTGCTAAGGTTAGCAACATACACACTTACTAATTCATCCAAGGATGTACCTAAGTCTTGATAGGAAGCCTTTGGTCTGTACAAGAATTGTTGTGCTTCCTACAAACTATTATAGAACTAATTTGGCTAGTTATCTTCAAAAATAAATTCAGTCGCAAGTGTTACAAACAATTAACACATCATCTATATTCCTGTAATCATATGGGCCCAATACAAAACATTTCTAGTAATACAGTCATTACATTTTTCAATTCGTATAAATGTTGTACAATACTTACGAAATGCATTCTTTAAGACAAAAATAATAGAAAACATATGTGGACACCAAATGATCCTAACCTCTAATTTTCACTCAAAAAGCAGAGATTAGACTCTAGTTGGTTTAACTTGGTGTCTCCTCTGAGCCTGAAAAAATATGTTACAAATTGGGGTGAGTTTTACATACTCAATTGAGGAACCATCCTCAATAACTCTTTTCATGCAACATAACAATTCATGTTATCATATAATTCACGTCATCTCAATTATCATCATATAATATCATGAAACACTTTATTCACAATTGTATTATTTCAAAAACCATATAATTCATCATTTCATTGCGAACATGCCAAAGATGTTCATAGATAAGTATTCAAACGTTTCATATAATAAAAATCCTCAAACGTTGCAATCATTCAATTTATTCATATCATATGTGCATGTAATGTTTATGAGACTCAACTTCATTTATTATGTTATTGTGACTGAGTGCCTTTTTCACTATCCTATATCCGTTGTGCATACTAGGCTTTATCATACTATTTCTTATCCATTGGAGATACACTGCTCTTTATACATATTGAGCTATAGGCTCTTTCCATAGATGTCTGAGCTTTAAGCTCTTTTTTATTCGCGACTCTGGTCATAACTACCTTTATATTTCATGCATTCATAGAATAAATGCATTACATATATTTCATCATCATAATCATTCCATTGTGCTTGCATTCACTTTCTCGTTCAGAATGATCTTTGGACTTGGTCTAACATTTAACATATAATTTGAGAACACATTTATTCAACCACATTCACATACAAGGAACACTTCTAATGTATTATTCATGCATCGAAGTCCTCGGACATTTTATATCAAGAATTTAATACATAAACATCACATATCAATTCAAATCAAAATCAAACAAACAATCAAGGTGAGACCATCTTAGGTTACCTATTGTACGCTCCAGATTAGCAATAGCTTGCATGATCTAGAAATGACTAGATGTTGTCATTCTATACTGTATAACATTTTGTAAACATTCAATTACACACATATGTATATGTGTAATGTATAATACATGCTCATATTGACAATCCCAAGTAAATTTCCTTTATTCACATCTCATAATCATTTAATTTCTTTTAATCATTTTTTAATAACTAATGCACTTTACTAACTTTCCTCACCTCATTCATCATTAGCTAGGTTCACTTAAGATGTCATTTATGCCTAATTATCTCATATGGAAGAACCCTAGTTGGTTGGTTCAAACTTCACTCAAAAGGCAATTATTTTTCTCCATAAGTCTGGCTATGATCGTGTTTTCCCTACCATTATCGTGACAGAAACATTTTTTGGCTAGGCCATGATCATATTCTAGTGGTCATAATCGTAACAGAAACAATTTTTGTTAGGTCACGAACATGGGGTAAGGGCCATGATCGTGCACTGCAATTTTCCTCCTCTATTCATCCGAATTCAATACGTATCATAATACGAAGTTCACCCCAATTTTCCCATAATTCACTACCTCTAATACAACATCATTATATACTAATTCATATATCAATTTGATTGCATTCCCTTATCAAACTCTATTCAATTGATTAGGCAGCTTCAATTACACATTCTCTTTCATAAAATCCATAACATCACATTTGCAGCTTCAAGCAAATTATCTACAAAGTTATGTCCTCATTTTAAGCCCAAATTAAGTCCAAAAGCATCATCATTATACACTTCATCCTTAATTGGTTCAACCTTTGCATAATCAAAACTTTTCCATGAAAAATCACTGCCCATGGACTTGGCATCCCCTGCCACGATTGTGACAGATACAAATCCCCCACTTATCCTGCAGTTTTCTAATTTTTCTCATAATAGATTTTCAAGTTAATTTTGTATGACCATTATGGCCTAGAAAATGAGATTTTTGGGCAACACCTTCTAATCAAATGTTTCTCTATATCTTAAGTTTCTAATGACATCAAATTCATGCATTTTTCTCCAGTATCATGCAAGTGATAATCAAAATACTACAGACTATTCTCATACCTCAATAGAACACAATTCTAAACTTTAAGCCAAATTTCAAGACTCTTAAAAATAAATTCCAAATTCGATTCCTTCATAAAAAATGTATCCATATGTTTCTAATTTACTTAAATCAAAATTCATCTAATTTGGATATTCACATATCAGTTTATAGCTAAAATATAGATAAATGTTCAGTAAAACATTGCATATAACATACTCCAAAACACTTCATTTCCCAAATTCTATCATTTCAAGTTGATGATTCAATTAAACCTAAATTTTTAGTTTGGAATTCTGTAGTCACAAGTCACAAATTCATGAATGATCACCATCCAAAACTAGAACCTAATTCCATATTATTATACACTTTTGTCTACTTCACTCATCTTCATTTTAAGAAATCACTCCATTCTCACAATCCTTCATCTCTTTACTTGTATCACCCCATTTGCTTCTTCCAACATCACTCATGCAGGCATCAACATCACTCACACATGCATCAATCCATAAGCATGAAAACATACATCACTCACATTTGCATCAATTTACAAACTAATCCTCATCAAAATGTCATGTACAATATCATAAATCTTAAAGCATAACTTACTTGTTTTAATCTACAAATCCTTCAGTAAAATTCCAAAAATGGGGGGGGAAATAAGGGATTTTGGTGGATGGAGAAAAACAAAAAGAGAGTTTTTGGTGGTGGAGAATTTCAGTGAAGACCTGCAGAATTTGCAATACAAAAACATAACTAGGTGTCTTCATCCCTCATTGACACATATCATTTAGCATGTCTTACAGTTGTCATTCATTTGCTTAGTCTATATGTCGCTTACTAATTGCTCCATTTGTCACAAGGTAATTGGTTTATTTGTCACACATTGACTAGTCCATTTGTCACACTTCTATTTATCTTTTATTTCTACTTTTTTCCTAGTCCAAAATACCCCAATTTTTAGAAATTTCCAAAATGTCACCAAAAATGGTTTCAATCTTAATACACACCAATTAAATTTTCAAGACCAATAATCCATAATTCACATTTTAATCGCATTAAGATCATTTATAACTAGAACATGTCAATGAATGCATGTAAAATTATTTTAATGAGTGTCCACATTATTCACGTAATTGAGCAGGTCATAAGATGTATGAAATGTACTTCTAAATTCTCAATAAACTCTCGTGTATAGTAATCCTAGGGTTCTAAACCTACTCATGGGATAATGGGATGTTACATTATCCCATCCATAACATAAGTTAGGTTGATTAGTCTAAGCATTGTTATAGGATTGAAAATATGAATTAAAGAAAAAAATTAATCCCATCCATGTCAAATTTAATTTTTAAATTTTTTTATAAAAAAAAACAAAGAATGAAAAGATTATGAAATAATTGAAAAGAAACCAATTACGAACAAATATATACAAAACATTAACTAAAATTAATAACAAAAACTAAACATCGCATTCCCTGGCAACGACGTCAAAATTGACAGGCACGTTCTAACGCTAGTCAAAATAAAAATAACTAGAATACTATTATAGCAGTGGTGGGTCTAGGTCAATCCCACAGGGAGTGTTCGAATGGTTTATAAAATGAAATTAATTGAGTATAATTCATTGCTTTGTTGTTCTTTTTCTCTCTTAGCCATTGTGAGTTATAGATTAACAACAAGCTCTGTTAATCTTGATTTTTCCTTAGGTTCTAGTTAATTACGAAGCGCTTGTTAGTTAACCCTAGCTATCAAGAAACCTAGAATAAGCACTCTAATTTTATTTGGACAACCACCTTATGGATCAGAAAAATATACCAGTCTAAGTAATAATCACACAAGCTCAAATTATTTAACCTATGTTATGTTATCTATAATGATTCGGAACCATTAGTTGTTATACATGAATTGAGAATAAAACGATTATTGCATTCGATTTTAACAATAATTTTTCATGAACAACGATTCAATAGTGCATTAAAATCATCATTATTCAAATATCCAATCAATCCATACAAGATAACATAATCAATTTCTAATGCAAGAAAGAAACAACAAAGCAATAAAAAATACTAAACTCAGGTTGTTGATATTGATATCACCTCCGAACTAGTATCGGGATCTTAGCCTTCCACAGGTCTTCCAGGTAAAAGCTTCAACTCCTATAACTAACCCTAACCGAAACCTCTTTTGTCTCCTTCTCTCTCTCGTAAGCTCTTTTCTCTCTATTGTTCACTGAGGTGAAAAATAAATATGTTTGTCCATCTTCACTATTCTCGTCTCCTTCTGCCACAAGCTCACTACTCTTCTCTCTCACTACTGTTCTTTATGTTTCGTTTCAAATAAAGCCCTTTTTTAACGTTTAATGCTAGCTTTCACATTCAACTTGATAGTTATCATTTGTATTGTATTTTAAGGTTAGATTTGATAAGTATTTTAATGTCATTTCAATTGTTTAGTATGCATTTATGGTTTATTTAGGTTAGTTTTTGTGTTTAAGTGTTTTTATGGGTTAGTTTCAATCCTTGTGCTTAAATTTTATATTTTTGAGGTTCCTTGATGTGTGTGCTAATGCTTCGGGGTAAACGGAAAAGAACAGGAAGAGTTAAAGAGTTTTTGGGTCAAAAAGCATAGGCCACAATCATGTACACAAGCCATGATCGTGATAGAAGAGGAAGAACCGGAAGCAGCCAGGCCACAATCATGCACACAGGCCACAATTGTGACAAACAGAAGCAATATAGGCCATGATCTTGGCAGGCAGGGCCACAATCATGCACTATGTTGGGTTGACAGAAAAACTTAAGTTTCGGACAAATTTTTGGACCATTTCAACCCTGAATTTGACCAAGAGCCTCAAAGATATAAATAAAATATGGTGTGACAGCCAAAAGAAGTCTGGAAAAGAATAGAGCCAAGATTTTAATGAAAAAGTTTCCATTCCGTCGATTCTAAGAGAAGACCTAGGGTGACATCGAGAGCTTGAGGAAGGAAAAAAAGGAAGAGAGACATGGTGAAGAGCTTGACGCAAGTACTTCCCCGAATAGGAGGTTTCTTGCTATCGCTATCCTGAATTTCATTCCCTACAGTATTTCTGTTATTTCAATTTTACTCATATATAGAATTGAAATAGGTGTTGAGATTTGTTTGGTTGAATGTTGAGTTGATGTCTAAACTCACCTTTGGATTTGATTCTTGAGATTAATAAAGTTTATTCGGTTTTGTTTTTATTGATTGTATTTCTTAATATCTTGGTGATAGATTGAGAGGGTGAGCTAAGTGAAAATAATCAATTTGGGCTAATTAGAGTTGGGTGAATTGACAGGTAAAGGATTAAATCAAACTGGTAGAATCGTGTATTAGGAAATCGAGTATAGGTTCCTAGCAGGTTAGTAAACAACTTTAGATCTAATTTAGTTTTTGGGTCGATTGCAAATCGAAAGATCAGAATTCCTATAAATTGAATTAGGTTTATCAATTAGGGTTAAGAATTACAACTCAAGAGAGAGTAATTCACCCTAGGACCATCTAGGCCCGTTGAGTAAATAATTGCATAATTGTTTGAGTTTTTTTAATTTCAAATTAAAATCCCCTTTCTCTCGCTTGGTGATTTCTAGGTTGATTTTGGATTTGGTTGTATGATTTCTTTTTTGTTGCTTTTACCACTTTCAATTCACATATCCAATTATCAATTGATTTACTTTTCTACTATAGTTGTTAGGTTTGTGACTTAGCTGCCATTAGTGTTAGGACTAGTTCCCTTCCTAGTGGGATCGATACCTTAGGTACTACGTGAATGACCTGTGTGCTTGTGGTAATTACCAAGGTTAAAAATATTGAAACTTAGAGCGTGTAACTTTGACCGAATAAATTTTTGACACCGTTGCCGACGAATACAATTTGGTTCTTTAGTCTAAGGCTTTTCCACTAACTTTTGTTTTCATTAAAAAAATTTTAGGGCGTAAAGTAAAGACACATTGAGACATCTTAGAATGGGATTTCTGAAGCGTTGAATGCTAAACAATGATGGAAGATAGAAATTATAGGGATCAAGGAAATTTTCAAAATTATAATAAGTCGCAGTATGGTTGTAGAAGTAATAACCTTATTGGACCATATACATTTCGGGGTGGCAGAACCACCCAGATTTCTATGGGTCTGATAATGTAAATATTCACATGGGACACTAAGATCCATTTGAATTTCAATATGATGAATCCAGTTCATAGGATTTTAAATTGGAGAGGATTATAATCTCACAGACATGGAAGAAAGGTAGAACAGACTAGAAGAGCAAATTGATCAAGTGACAAAAAATCATGCTGCTTCTATTCATAACTTAAAGATTCAAGTAAGACAGCTTTCTCGTGAATTTTGTAAGAGAAGTGTGGAACACATTTTGAGAAAAATGGAATTACAAAGCAATATGAGGCTATCACACTTAGGAATGGGGTAGAGCTGGAAGAACTAGAGGAGGCCATGCCGAACCCTGATTAGTTGACAACCAAATGACTATGGAAGTGTACAAGGAAATGAATTCCAACCCTCTCTATTATTCACCAGTCCTCGTTAAACCACTTTTGAAAATTGAAAATTCTTGGGTAAATTTCCATGCAAAGAATCCAATAATTTGGATTAATCATAATGAAGAGACATTCCACATGAATGATGTATTTAAGAATCCAAAAGTTAGTAGCTCATTCATGATAACTAATGTGTTCAAATCTTATGATGAACAAGAGGACAATGAACAGACGACAGTAAACTTCAAGTTTGAAGAAGCAATAAAGGTCTCATGGTAAGTAGGGCCACGATTGTGCACTAAATCTGGCTGACAGAAAAATTCAAGTTTTGGACAAATTTGTGGATTATTTTTGCCCGATTTTGCCCTAGAACCTCGAAGATATAAATAGAATATGATGTGATAGCCAGAAAAAATCTGGAAAGGAGAGAGCTAAGAGTTTAACAAAAAATTTCTCATTCTACTGATTCTGAGAGAAAATAGGTGACATCAAAAAATTGAGGAAGGAGACAAAGGAAGAGAGACATGGTCAAGAGCTTGACACGAAGTACTTCCCAGAATAGGAGGTTTCTGGTTGTCGCCGTCTTAAATTCCATTCCTTACAGTATTTCTATTATTTAAATTTTATTCATGTATAGAATTGAACTAGGTGCTAGGATTTGTTTAGTTGAATGTTGAGCTGATGTCTTAAGTCACCTTTGGATTTGATTATGAAGATTAATAAAGTTTATTCGATTATGTTTCTATTGAATGGATTGTTATTTAAGTCTTGTTTTTAATAACTTGACGATAGACCGAGAGGGTGAGCTAAGTGAAAATAATCAATTTGGGCTAACAAAGTTGGGTAAATTGATAGGTAAAGGATTAAATTAAACCAATACAATTATGTAACGAGAGATCGAGGATAGGTTCTCGCTAGGTTAGTAGATAACTTTATATCTAATTTAGTTTTTAGGTCGATTATGAATCTAGAGATCGGAATTCCCATAAATTGAATTAAGTTTTATCAATTAAGGTCAAAAATTATAACTCGAGACAAAGTAATTCACCCGAGGATTGTCGAGGCCCGTTGAGTCAATAATTGCATAGTTTGTTGAGTTTCTTTGATTTCGAATTAAAATCCCCTTTCTCTCTCTTAGTGATTTCTAGGTTGATTTTGGATTTAGTTATGTGATTTCTTTTTGGTTGCTTTTAGCACTTTTAATTCTCATATCCGATTATCAATTGATTTACTTTTCTGCAGTAGTTGTTAGGTTTGTGACTTAGCTACTATTACACTTAGGATTAGTTCCCTTCCTCGTGGGATCAACACAGTTGGTACTACGCGAACAATCCATGCGCTTGTGGCAATTACCAAGATTAAAAATATTGAAACTTAGATCGTGTAACCTTGAGTGAACATAACTCTAGTGATTAAAGCCTTGCATTGAAAACATGTAACGCTAATATTGGTGTTTAACACTAGCGTTGGCATTTAACACTAGAGTTAAGCATCGTGCGTTAAATGCAAGTGATGCTAGTGTTAAACGCTAGCTTCCTTCTGCTTTGGGTTGTGCTGCTATCCTTTTGTCCTTTAACTCTTATGCAATGTTAAATGCTAGCTTCCTTCTACTTTGAGTTATGTTATTTCCATTTTTTCCTTCAACTCCCAGCTGCTACGTGCATTTTACTCTCTTGTTATTTCTTCATTTTTCCAACAAGCACTCATAATTCTTCTTCTTTGTATTTTGATTTTTTCTTCTTCTTGTCTTTTAATTTTCTTCTTCTTGATCCATGAAGACAAGTGAAAATTAATCTTCAGAAAATGGCCCAAATGAAGTACAGTTGACTCACTTTAATTTCTCTGCTTCCAAATTGTACCTAAAATCATATATGAATTAAATTGACTATCTTAAGCATTTTTGTATCATTAATCACTCGGTGTAAATGATTAAATGTATCAATAATTAAACATATATCAATTTTTTCTGACTTGGCAACTAACTATAGGTTTAGAATAGAAAATAACGACAAAAACTAAGAAATGTGTATATTAAATAAATCAAGTATCCTTACATTTAAGCTTTTACTTGTCTTTAATAAAACCAATATCAATCACTCTCACTTAAATAAGTTACAATTTTGGGGAAGTTTAGTTAATCAATTAAAGTAATCAAAGTTACTCATTATTAAGCCTAACTATATTATAAATCAACTATTTATATCAATATAAATTTTCATTGAATTGCAATTTAGTTTAACCTAAATCAACATTCCTTTAAAATTTGACTTAATTCAAAGGATTTCATATTTTACGAGAGTGAACATAACCCATATTTAAAATAAATTAAAGCACTTATTTTTGATGTTTTTATATAGCATTAGAGGCTTGTTTAAAAGGTCATCCAAACCTTTTAACATGAAGGTAAACATCTTGTTAAGAACACCCTCAATTATTCAGTTAGGTTACTAGTTCAAATGTCTATTAGTACCACTTTTAACTTTGACAACTTTTCTTAAGTTAAATTTATCAAAATAGTAAAATACTTAATAAGATTAACTTGAAGCTAATTTTTCCTAAAATCATCTACAAATTTTCCTTCTCAAATCAAGCATCAATCTTAAAACTATTGAATTTACTTAACACTAATCTACTTATATATGCTTAAATTTATTGATTTAACCTAGATAATCACAATGAATTCAACTTCTAATGTAATTCTTAATTTCTTAAAAATTGCACTTATTAATCTAATTGCAATTATAACAATTTTTGTAACAAATAAGCTATAAATAAAATTAAAGTAATCCCTCCCCATACTTGAATTGTACATTTTGTTTAATGTACCAATGATAATAAAAATAGAAAAATGTAAGCCAAAATAAAATTTGATAGAGAGGAAGGCAAAATAAAGATAAAATCAAACTTCATTGAGCTTATTATTGCATATTATTCACTATGTGAAAATGAGCTCTCATCGTAATGCTAGTCAAAATATCATAACTAGACCTACTATTATAGCAGTGGTAAATTCCTATAGAGAGTGTATATAAAGTTGTTGAAATTAAATTAATCGGTGCTTAGGTTTGGGGGGTTTTGGATTGAGAAAATAAAATGAAATTAGAGAAATAAAAACACATTAAAGAATACTTGCAAAAAATGATAAAAATGGGAAATCAATAGGACCTGGTTCTTTGGTTCAATCTCAACCTACACCCTAATTAAACATATTTCCTTAATTTATTGTTCTTAAACCTCTCCTAGCAACTATTAATCATGGGTTAAATAGTACATGCAAAAAATGATAAAAATGGGAAATCAGTAGGACCTAGTTAATTAAACATATTTCCTTAATTTGTTGTTCTTAAACCTCTCCTAGCAACTTTTAATCATAGGTTAATAAAATCAAGGAAATATGTTTAATTAGGGTGTAGGCTGAGATTGAACCAAAGAACTAGGTCCTACTGATTTCCCATTCTTATCATTTTTTGCTTAACCCTAGTTTTCACTTAGGTTTTGTTTAATCAAGATATAATTGTTAATTAAACCTAACCACTAAATACCTAGGACATGATCTCTATATTTAATTAGGCAGTAGCATTACAAATTAGCAAAATCGATTAATCGAGGCAACAATCACATACGATGTGTAATTTAACCAGAGTTAGGTTATTTCTAGTGATTACGAATCATTAGTCGCTACATATGAATTTCAACATAACAATTACTGATTATATCAAAATTTAGCAATGGGTTTACAATTAAATGATTTAATGAATGCATTTAAATCATCGTTTCACAATACCAAATGGGTTTATACACAAATAATCAAATAATAATGAAAATCCGATTATCTATACATAAAACCCAAATAAATTAACATAGGATAACACAATCAATTTCTAATGAGAGAAAGAAACAACTGAAACAAAGAAATGCAATTAACCTGTGTCATCGGCGTCGATGTCACCTCCAATCCAATGTCAAGATGTCTAGCCCTCTATGGGTCTATCCCGAAAAAAGCTTCAGCCCCCATTCAATGTCCCAGCCGAAACCCCCTAAGTTATTTTGTCACTATGCCTCCAAGCTCTCTTTTGCAAGCTCCTCTTTACTGCTCTCCTTAACATGCTATTGATGTGATCATTTGACGTCTACATATGCAGCTACTTTTCTTCTACTATGTTGTCATTTTAGTTAGTCGTTGGTTGTGCATCTACGCTGCACTTCTACTACTTTCCTGCTGCATTCATACTCCACTGCAACGTCATTTTGGTGATGCACCTTTGTATGAAACATGCACCACCATAAGTGTTTGCACTTAACTATGCAACGTAAACTACTCATTTTAAGTTCAAAAACCATAAGTGTACTAGCCGTGACTTGTAGTTAAAAAGCGAATATCGATCCTATAGGGATTGATTCCCAACCACCACTTAATTAAAAAAAAACTTTGTTTAAGAAATGAAATTGTTTAGTATAAATAACATGAAAACCTAAATTAAAATTAAAAGACTAATATGAACACTGAACAATATCAAAATGCAAAAACAAAACAGAATTCAAGAATCTAAAGACTAGAGATTTTTTTTCCTATTTTGTCTCCCTTTAATTTTGTTAATCGAATTATTTCCCACACAACATTTCTGAATGTATTAACTAACCTGTCTCAAGGTACAATTAATTTTCCCTAATCAAATTAGATGAAATCAATTGAACGATATCTCAGCCTACCTAATGACTCCACCACTTCAAGTAGTTATTAAACTATCCTATAGGTGATCAATTAAGTCACCGAGGTCTCTCTTCTAACTAATCAATTGATGTGATAATTATAGGTCTATGGATTGCCAACTTTCGTTGTACAATCCTATACAAATAATCTTACTCACACTCTCGATTTATTGTAAATAACAAAAAAAACAACAATCATCAAAAACCCTTTCATTTATTTCAATAAAATAGGAGTTTTAACAAAATAGTTCAAAAGCAATGCCTAAACTAAATTAGCCAATCATGGTCTCCATAACATCATCAACACAAAAATAATTCATATTAAAAAGATTAGAAGAAAGAAAAAAACAGAAAATTAGATAAAAGGAACTTCTTCTCTTCTTTGCCAAAATCTGGCATTTTGGATGTTGATGTGCTATTTTCTCCAATCTTGATGATAATCCTTGGCTTCAGTCTTCCCTCAAGGCTCAAAACTTGTGTTCTTCACTTAAGGATGGTGTTTCTATAGAAGGGTTTTGTCTCCTTTTGATGATGGAGTCTCAATTCTCTTTTAATAGTCTAAAAACGCTATGTTTAATGAAGCCCCGCATAATGACTCAGATTATAATTCCCATAATCTTGGGAATTAGAATAAATCCTATGATCGTGGGAATTTATAATAGATAGGCTCCTATTTTCTTCTCCTGTTTAATCTCTAGCTTAATCTCCAAGTTGCTTCGTCTTCCTTGCTGCATAAAAATAGTCAATTCTTACCATAAATTAACATCAAATATAAAAGAACAACAGCGGAAATCAAATTGAATGAAAACATACAAAATTAATCCTAAACTAAAACTATAATCAACAATTATGAAAGAAAACACATGCCATTTACTTATAATAATATAAACTAATTCATAACTATCAACATCACCACACTTAAATCTTTTCTTATCCTCAAGCAATATATATACAACCAATCAATTCCATAACTTCAATTTCACAATTCCTCAAATTTAATCAAACTCTACTTTCAAGTTAATACATATATCATGACTATTTTTTCATTGGTGTACATAAGCAAACTCAACAATTGGCAATGTCACTCAAAGATAAATAAAGATTCAAAATGAATCTTCCTCATAGTTTTCACTCATTTCTCTTAAGTGTTTGATGGATAGTGTTTCTCCCAAACTTCCTATAGGAAACTACACTACCATAGGCTTCCTAATACACCAATTCTCCTTTACAATGATTGCATGCATAAATAGATTAAAAGGACTTGTTTATGGATGTAATGTGGTAAGGGTTAAGTTAGGTAAAGAGGGAAAAAGGTTAACACAAGAATTCATAAAGTAAAAAGGACAAAATGGGATAAAAAACATAACTCTGAGATATACAAATATAATTAATATTCTACACTTATTGATGCTACTCACTTGTTCTTGCTTTTTCTTTTCTTTTCTTTTCTTTTCCTTTTCAATTTTTTGAGTTTTTCTTTATTTTTTCTAAATACATGAAAGAACTATGAATAAAATAGCACTATATACACTACAATCAATAGGAAAATATATATACACAACTCATCTCGGTAAAATTTTTATAACGATCCCAACTAATGCATTACTTAATACTCTCTTAAGCTTATGAATGGATAGGTTAATGAGGTTCAAGGTTTTAAAATTTTAGGTGTTTTCAAGAAACAAAAGGTTAAGGTTCAATAGGGGTAGTAAGGGATAATACAATGGGTAGGTCATTTAAGCCAAGGATTAACACCAAAAAAGGCCTAAATCATCTCTATTAAGTATGCATCTAGTAGACTCAAACCGATTCAAAACAAGTTCTAAAGGTAATAACCTAAGGAATTATCACTCAACAAAGAAATAGAATGACTATAGATGGAGTCATATGGCTCAATCCTCGTATTGACTCAAATGAAAACTCAGTATGCATCTCTACACTACCTCATTGGTCAAATGTCAATTTTTGACTAAGCTAATGTAACCAACTACTTTTCATCAATCTATATGGTTCACTTTCTACTCAAGTAGCCTCATCTGAGTTTAAGCATATATTCAATCCAATTCCAACTAGCAGGACAGTATCTCATGGAAATATCCATTAGAATGATTCAAAATGAGAACAATGCAATTGAGAAAGTTAATGTCACCTCCCCACACTTAAAGTTCACATTTTCCTCAATGTGACAAGTCAACCACCAAATAAGGGAAAATGACCTCAAACTAAACAAAAGAAAATGAAACAAACAAATAACATCAAACCAAAAGAAAATAACAACAAACCAAACAAAAGAAAATAACATGAAACCTAAAAAATAAAATAACATAGATTAAAAGTAAAAGGGGTAAGAAAGGCTTATTGAGATGATGTTGGAGACGATCTTGGAAAAGGAGCTTCAAAATCATTCCTCAGATAGAAATTGAGGATCCTCTTCTTCAGGATGTGCTGCTCCTTATGGACTCGCCGCATTTAGTTGCCGAGCTTGTTGATTTGGTAAGTCATTTATTATTGGTTGGAGGCCATCTAGTCAAAGATTTGTTGAAATCAGTCAACGCTACCAGTGCTCTAAGTTCCTCCTTCGCTGCTTCCTCTTTTGGCTCTGGGACTGCTCAGGATATGGAGAATCAGGATGCAGCTATATTGATGCCCCTTTTATTTCTCATTGTAATATACGTATAAAGATTTTGTAGTTCCATATAATGAAACTCCAAATTCTTATAGCATCTCAAATACGATATATCAAATATATCATGTGGCATTGTGTGTAAATTTTCCCCATTAACATAATAAAACACACCCAAAGAAGAAACAATATAAGACATCTTAAAACACGAGCTCTTTTTATTAACAACACTCGCTATTGATCAAAAATCTTATAATGTGTATTAATTTTAATTATTTGATCCATGCACCATAAAAAGAAAAGTTCTTTAGTCGAGCATTTGTTGCTTTCAGTTTTATTAAACATAGTTAAATACATAAATTTGTGCAAAAGTAAATGTTCGGCATTTCGAATTAAAAAATTGGTGCATTGAGTGAGTCAAAATGTTCTTCACCAGTAAGAGTTTTCCAATAAGAATCGACGTCAAAATCAGCATGATCATTTATAATTTTTGTATTGACAAATTGAAAATTTCACGAATCATAGGATGATCAAGTTTAAAAACATTCCCAGCTAACCTATACCAGAAAACAACCATTTTAGGATTATACTGGATTGTCGTGAAAAACTCTAAAGTTATAGTAGAGTGAATAGGTACATCACTCCGAACAAACCTATTCCAACCTATGTTTGTAGCTAGTTGCTTAAGTTTTCATCTCACTCCTATGCTTTCTAACAATTCAAAATCAAAATAATGAGGAGTAACTATTTCTTTAGCCCTTAGGTCTCAGAAGCGCGTACCTTCTTCCTTTGAATAAATCATGAATGGAGCTCGATAAGCTACCACTAAATCGGACTTACCTTCACTAGAGACTTGCAAGTGCAATTCATCAACTGGTTTCCAAGCCATCATTTTCCTTAGTGCCATTGTAAGAAGAAAAGGAGAGAATTTTGTGGTTTAGAGAGAAAAGAAGTGAAATTTTGAAGAATGGGTGGAAAAAGAAAAAGGGGATGGAAACTTAAATTTCGCTCTGGATGGAATTCTAACAATCATAGGAATCACCTCCATTCCCACGATTGTGGGTTTTCTCTCCAAAAAGTGTCTACAGAAATTTCCCATGATTGTGGGAATCACTCCAATTCCTATGATCATAGGATGAGGTGAATCTCACAATTCCAAACCTTCTTCCAAGCTTAGTATTGATTCTCTATAATGTCACAACTTACAAACACATCAAATTAATATTATCAACAAGAATTTCAAAAAGAAAACAAGTTGAAATTCAAACACAAACTAATTAAACATTAATTAAACTCAATCTAAGAACAATCATAACTGAATAAATCAAGCAAATAAATAAATCGATCAATCAATCAAAAGATAATAGAATTCCATGGGTTGCTTCCTATGTAGCGCTTCTTTTAACATCTATAGCTGGACTTTAGTTTTTGCTTAATGTGGTTCAAACGATTGGTATAATGGCAGTGCAAAAGCTAATCTCAGACTCTGTAAATGAGCTACCCCATTATGGACTCCACCTTCCTTGTTGTTTTCCATCCTATGCATTCTCCTGCACGATCGTTTCTTCCTTAATGTGTTCCCAGGGACTTTAATATATTCCTATCCTACTTGGAGTTCTAGTTCCTTGATATTCGCTAGGGGTAAAGAAGGACGATAGTCTTTCTTGGATACCTTGAAAGTTAACTTCTCCTTTCCAACTCTCAGTGTTAATTCTCCCCCATCCACGTCAATTATCGAATGAGAAGTAGCTAAGAACAGTCTCTCAAGAACCATCAGTGTTTCTGCATCTTCTCTAATGTCAATATATATAAATCTATGCGGAAGATAAATTTATCAATCCATATTTGCATAATTTTTATAATCCTCTTCAACTGATACACTATTCTTTTGACCGTTTTCTCTAATATTTTAGTAGACTCTGGCCCCCCTAAACCCAACTTCTAACTAAATGTGTATGGCGTCATATTGATACCAACTTCCAAATCCACAAATGCACTAGCTATCTCGATCCCATTTATATTGTACAAAATGAAGAAATCCCCTGGATCTTCTTTCTTTTATGCTATGTGCTACAAATGCCCTAGCTATCTCGAGCCCATTTATATTGTAAAGAATGAAGAAATCCCCTAGGTCTTCTTTATTTTATGTTATATGTGGACTTCTTTCTGATATATGCTTGTTGACCTCTTTCTTCATCGTTTCCTTTAACAGGAGCTTTGTTTGAAGTTAGTTTGTTATTTCTGTCATCTTGCTTAGCTCAACCTCTTTAGAATTCCTCACTGCTCCACTTGAAGATGACTTCTGCTGAGCAAAAATCTGAAGTGCAAGTCCAAGTTAAAGTTCCCTAATTGACTCGCTTACTGGTTCACTCGAAAGGACTTTCAAAACTATTTGTCATTCTCTCTTGACTCTGCCTTTCTCCTTATGTTCACTTTTTTTTCTCTGTCTGAGTGAGGGCCATGATTTTTCCCTTTAGGTTGACCTCGATGTTGCTCAGTAAGCTACTTGTATTTCTTGAAGATAAAGAGTTAGTGAGTTAACCTACCTAAACCTCCAAGTTATGGATTGATGATGTATGCTTCTTCACGATTTGGTCAAATTTGACTTCCACCCTCTTTTGACTTTCTTCCTGGATAGCAAACATCCTCTTTTGATTCTCCTCTTGAGCTACCAATTTGGACCCCAACACTTCCATCATCTTGTCCATTTTACTTTCCATCGCTCCAATTCGATGTCGTTGGAATCTCAACAGTCCTAGTGGTCTCGCTTGGCCACCTGTATTGTTATTACTCTAAGAAAAATTCTAATGGTTTTTCCATCCTGGATTATAAGTATTAGAGTACGGGTTATTACCTCACTGTGGCTTGCCCATGTAACTTACCCGTTTTGTACCACCAATTCCTAATAAGAAACATTTTGTTGAGTCATGGTTGTTTTTCCCATACAAATCATTTTGAACTTGCATCGCCTTCAATGTAGAGGTGGATGCTCCTTGTAAGTTTTTTAGTTGCTTAATAAGAGCTGTGATCTGGGCCTATAAAGTAGTATCATAGTCAATGGGTATTATACCTTTTTGTTCTTTCTGCACTTGTCTGCTCCTCTTGCTCGACCATATGTAGCTATTGCTCACCAACTCTTCCAAGAGATCATGAGCTACTTCCATAGTCTTCCTCATTGGTGAACCTCCAGCTGCTGTATCGATGGTTCCACCCGTGCTTAGTTTCACTCCGCTGTAGAAAGTTTGAAGTAGGAACTCTCTCAGAAGGTTGTGATGGGGACAACTTCTCTGCAATTCTTTAAATCTCTCCCAAGCTTCATAGAGAAATTCTTCATAGTTCTTTTGAAAATTTATAATCTCCTTGATAATCCTCATCCTCTTCGCTAACAGGAAATACTTGACAAGGAATGCTTGACAAGTTGCTCCCAAGTTGTTATCTAGCCTAAATTTTGTGAGTTGTACCATGCTTTAGCCTGATCCTTCACATGAATGAAAATAACCTCAACTTCACTGCATCGTCAGAAATTCTGTTGAAACAGAAATTATCGTAGATCTCTAAAAAAATTTACGTTGTCAATGTTCGGATCCTCGTGGGATAGTCAATAGAACTACACACTAATTTGTAGAATGTTGAGGAGCAGCGGCTTTATCTTAAAATTGTTCGCTTAGACCACTGGTCTCACCACCCCTTGAGAACTAAATCCTAGCCTCATTAAATCCATCAAAGTCCTCTCAGGTCCTCCTTTCTCTATTTCTTCAGCCATATCTTGTAGGGAAATGTTTAGACGCTTTGCCATTCACATCTCTCTTTCATGTCTCTTGACGTAGGGAAATTTGTCTTCACTAACTTCTTTCATTCTTTGCATGTTTCTTATGTTCATGCATCTGCAAATACACAAGGAAAAGTATAAAAATTCTTAAATCAAAGTAATCTAAATTAAACAAGATGCTAAATAATCAATCCCCAGTAACAACGCCAAAAGCTTGTTTGTGCGTAACTATACAACACAAACTACTCATTTTACACTCAACAATCGTAAGTGTATAGGTCTTTGTTTGTAGTTAAAAAGAAGATATCGATCCCACAGGGATTGATACCTAAACACCACTTAATTTAGACAAAAATTTGTTTAAGAAATGAAATTGTTTAATGTAAATAATTTAAAAATTAAATAAAAATTAAAATAATAATGAACACTAAATAATACTAAAATGTGGAAAAATCAGAATTCAAGAGTCTAAAGAATAGAGATTACTTTTTCCATATTTTGTCTCCCTCTTATTTTATTAATCGAATTGTGTCTCACATAAGATTTTCAAATGTATTAACTACCCTCGCTTAAGGTGTAATTAATTGTCCTAATCAAATTAGATGGAATTAATTGAATGATCTCTCAACCTACCCAATGACTCCACCAATTCAACTATTTATTAAACTATCCTATGGGTAATCAATTGAGTTCACTAAGATCTCTCTTCTAACTAATCAATTGGCATGATAATTGTAGGTCTACAGGTTGCCAACTCTCGTTGTACAGTCCTAAACAAATAATCTTACTCTCTCGATTTATTGCAAAATAACAAATAAAATCAACAATCATCAAAGACACTTTCATTAAATTCAATAAAATAGGAGTTTTAACAAAATAGTTCAAAAGCAATCCTTAAACTAAATTAACTAATCATGGTCTCCATAACATCATCAACATACAAATAATTCATCTTACAAAGATTAGAAGAAAGAAAAATAGTAAACTAGATAAAAGGAATTTCTTCTCTTCTTTGCCAAAATCTGAAATTTTGGATGTTGATCTGCTATTTCCCTAATCTTGATGATAATCCTTGACTTTAATCCTTCCTCAAGGATAAAAAGTTGTGTTCTTCACTCAAGGATGGTGTTTCTATAGAAGAGTTTTGTCTCCTTTTGATGATGGAAGCTTAATTTTCTTTTAATAGTCCAAAAATCATAATTGTCATGATTCCCACAATCGTGGTAATTTGTAACAAATAGACTCCTCTTTTCTTCTCCTCTTCGATCTCTAGCTCAATCTCCAAGTTGCTCCATCTTCCTACATAAAAATATTCAATTATTATCCTAAATTAAAATCAAACATAAAAGAACAATAATGGAAATCAAACTAAATGAAAACATACAAAATGAATCCTAAGTTACAACAATAATCAACAATTATGCAACATATGCCAATTACTTAGAAACACATAGAATAATGCATAACTATCATTGAACCACTTTGATTCATTTTCTTTATGTTTTCAATTATTTTTTTCTTGTCATTATTTTTCTTCTTCTTGCTCTATGAAGATAAGCAAAAGTTAATCTTCGAAAAATGCCCAAATTATAAGGCTTTCGACTCACTTTAACTTATTTGCTTCTGAATTGTACCTAAAATCGTATATGAGCCAAAGTGAGTACCTTAAACAATTCCATGTCAATAATCGCTAGTGTAATGGAATAATTTCATAATTAATTAGGCACTTATCAATTTCACCCATACTTAGCTTTTGGCAGTCCTTATGCAAAACATTAAAATTAAGCTCATAGACTCAAAAATATTGACTCATTTCCCATATGTTCCAAGAATACGTAATCATAAACAAAGATGAATGACTTTCAAAAATCATAGCAAGAATTTAACATTCCAATCTTTTACTCATAATCAATTAACATTTATCATCTTCAAAAACTAAGCAATCTAATGGTAGACTTGGAAAATGTCTTTAAGTAAAATATATATATAAGAACACTCAACACCATTCATAATCATGACAATCCATAACTTTACATATTATTTCATTTCTCCACCACTATAATTCACATGTAAAATCATGGATCAAAAGACATTTCAAGGTTATAATATGGGTAAAGATAAGTTGAGATATGCTTGGATCAAATAGCATGAAAACCATTAAAGCTCGTGAAGCAAATGCAACACTTGTATTTCGTAACTCATTTTAACTCTCACACACAAACCACATGAAGCATATATTGATTTGAAGAAATCACTCATACGATTTATGCCAACAATACATTGAAACCACAAGAGCGAACCTTCCAATCCAACCTCATATTCAACATACTCAAATAACACATTAATTACAACTACAGGAAGTTGCATTAATTATAAATAACTTTGGAAATTCATATGTACTTCCTCCTTGATAAAATTATTTAAACCAAAAAATTTCACTCTTTTTTCTTTTTCTTTCTTTCTTTTTTTCATTTTTCTTTTCTTTTCTTGTGCTTTTCTCTTTTCTTTCTTTCTTTTCCTTTACTTTTTTTAACATTAAAAGAAACTACATTAATTTCAGAATTTCAATGATAAGATATAAAATAACATCCTAACATTATAACTATCCCTCACATATGTACACCCCTCACTTAGAACTTTGTACATCCAAAATATCGACAATCAAAAATGTTCCACTAACTTTATAGCTTAGGTAGGACATTTGGATAAGTATAAAGCATGTAATGTGGTTGATATAAAAAGAAAGGCTGATAAGGCCTAAAGAGAGCTTAAAAATGGAAAAATCACGTTAATGAGGTAAGCTATTTGGTTATTATAGCTTATGAAAAAAAGAAAGACTATTCATTTCCATGTTAATGAATGTGATAAAAATGTGATCTCGAAAAGAAATTCAAGGCAAATTTAGGATTTACATGTCATAAAGGTCATACATTATCAAATGACGATTAGATTGATATGAATGTGTGAGTCTAATAAGGCTCAAAATCTCACCAGCATTGTCTACCACTAGTTACTACTCTTCTAAAGATAATGCACATCAACCAATCATAAGAGTAAAAATACATGCTAAAGTTGCTTTAAAATTCTCTATTCAATTCGCACTCTAACCATGACTATATAATCCCAAAAGCAACAGAAAATAAGAAAATGTTAGTTTGTTGGTTGGTTTTATTGTTTCTCTCATTTTCATTGAAAACTTAAAACAAGTAAAATAAAAAAATTCAAAATCACACATGCATATAGAAAGTAATGAGAAAATATGAAGGAAAAGAAATTTACTTTCTTTAGGATGCCTCATAAAAAGCATCTTTGTTTAGCGTTGCTGGCTTGACTATATGTTTCCTCCTCACGTGACAAAATTGTCATCTTTAGGTGACACGTGCGACTCCTCCACCTGAGGTTTTTCAAGGTATGGTCTCATTTGATTTTTTTGTCATATTCAGCATCTTCTCTATCCTATAACATCCAATCTTAACTGAGTCCATACACTTTAGAAAGATCTCAAATGTCTCTTTTCCTTTTTCTTCCTTATTTAATTTCTCCAATCTGCTAGGTAAAAGTGAAGAGTTATTCTAAAAAATAATCATGAACTCTGTATTTACCTCTGAGCTAAAAGATATGTCTTTTTCTGCTTCAAGCTCCTCCTCTGCTTTTTCTACACAAGGAAGTTGATCGTGGTTT
>JANZXR010152274.1:2500-34193 GCA_027575705.1 Erythroxylum echinodendron
TGTAATGAGAGATCGAGCATACATTCCCAATAGGTTAATAGATAACTTAGAACTAATTTAGGTTTTGGGTCAATTGCAAATCAAGAGATCGCGATTCCATAATTTAAATTAGGGATCATCAATTAGGATTGAGAATTATAACTCGAGGGAGAGTAATTCACCCTAGGACCATCTAGATCTATTAAGTTAAGAATTGCATAATTGATTAGATTTTTGTTAATTTCGGATTGAATCCCCCTTTCACTCACTTGATAGTTTCTAGGCTAGCTTTGGGGTTGGTTTTTGTGTTTATTATCGTATTTAGATTTCTTCAACTCAATTCTTGAAATTAATTGCTTGATTGATTTACTTTCTACATTATTTTATTTTTTTTGAATTATTATAGTTTAATGCAACCTTAGATTTTAGGACTAGTTACCCTCCTCGTAGGATCGATACCTTAGGTACTACATGAACGGCCTATGCATTTATGACATTTACCAAGGTTATAAATATTAAAACTTAGCGCGTGTAACCTTACGAACAAGTTTTTAGCGCCGTTGTCGGGGAGGTGATATTTTAGTTCTTTAGTCTAAGGCTTTTCCACTAACTTTCGTTTTTTTAAAAAGAAAATTAGGCATAAAGTAGAGACACATCAAGGCATGTTAGAATGAGAAATGAGACATCTGAAGAGCTAGATTGTAAGAAGAAATGAAAAGAACAATGATGGAAGATAGATATTATAGGGAGTAAGGAACTTTTGAGAGTTACAATGAAGCACAGTATGGTTGGGGAAATAATGATCCTTATTAGAACATGTACACTTTGGGATGGAAAATCACCCCGAATTATATTGGTTTAACAATGTAGGGAATCATCTAGGACATCAAGACCTAGTTGAATTTCAATATGATGAACAAAGTTCAAGGGATTCTAAGCTAGGCAAAATCATGGATAAGTTCACGGATATAGAAGAGAACTAGAAGAGGTTGGAAAAGAAGTTTGAATAAGTAATAGAAGATTATGCATCTTCTATTCACAATCTAGAGTTTCAAATAGGCCAGCTTTTTAGGAAATTTTGTAAGCAAAGTGTGGAAAATTGTCTGTATAGCATGAAAGTAAATTCAACAGAGTCGGGCCAGGCTATCACACTTAGGAATGGGGTAGAGTTAGATGAACCAGCAAGAAATCAAGCTAATTCTGACCTTATAAAGGCCAAGAACTCAAGAAAAAAGATGAAGGAGAGGATGGAAACCCCTCATACTATCTGCCATATCTTAATACACTACGTTTGAACATCGAAAAATCTAGGATAGATGTCTATACAAAGAACACTACCCTTTGGATTGATGATGATGAAGAGACATTCAACATGAATGATATAACTAAAAATCCGAAGGTTAGTAGCTCATTCAGGATAATTGATGTGTTTGAATTTTTTGAAGAATAAGAGGACGAAGAACAAATGACAACAGACATCGAGTTTGAAGAAAGTATAGAAGTCTCTATTCGGGAAGCAGAAGAAGCTAAGGAAACTAAGGTGATTAAAGAAGAAGGAGAGCAATTCACCTTCGTACATGACAAACTGTTAGATTAGATGGAAGATTCAGTGAGTTTCATTATTTCCTATTTTATTGATAGTTTGTTAATGAGAAGGACATTGATGTAATTAATTGGTTTTCTTAACTTTATCAATATTGTCTTTCTGATGATTTTACAATTTGTAGCTTACTCACAGGCTATAAAACTGATGTTGAGTGAGAAGTGTGGAAGCAAGGTGCTCATAATTGATCCTAGCTGAGTTTTAAAGGATAAAGGTCAAGTTAATGACCGTAAATTACCACATTTAGTAGTTAAATTTAAATTGTTATATAGTTAGGTTTGTTTTAAATTCTTAAATAAGTTTTGAATGATTTGGAACGGTTTGGATTGCTAATTCTTTTGCTCTATTGAATCACTTATAAGATAAGGAAACACTCTCGATGTTAAGTGGATTTGGTCTCAACATTATCGCCATCACCACATCCATCTCAATAGGATTTATGTCTAACCCAAAATTTCCATTCATTTATTTTTCTTTTTCAAATTAACCTTTAGTTCTAATTTTTATGTTATTTTCTTTTCTTTTCTGTCTACTTTAATCTTTGGTTTTTTTCTTGTCCTTTATATGTTTGTGTGCTCTCTTCTCATATTGAGGACAATGTGTTGTTTAAGTGTGGGGAGGGATTCTGTGTTTTTTACATTTTAATATGATTTTGCATACCTTATGATAGTTATTAGGTTACATTGTATGAATTGTTTGAATGTGTCAATGGCTTAGATGAGTGAAATTTGTTTAATTTTGAACATAGTCTATAGTTTGTAAATGATCATTAATGCGCAAAATTAGTAAATTAGAGTTCTTTAGATAAATATACAACTTAATTAGGACTTAGTGTAAATTTAGCACCCTCTAGGTTGTCACATTCATTCATAATTTGAGGCCTTCTAACTTAAGTAGCTTAACTAGTATTTTTCATGAAAGTGAATAGCTAAAAAAAACAATGTAGGAAAAAAAATGTTTTGTTAATAAATCACTATTTTACTGACCTTCGAGTTATGAATAGAGCTAGTAGCTAGTTGAAAATGTCATAATAGCTGAGTAACCGAATCGACATGCATTACAAATGTGTGCCTTCGCATTAAAAGGCTATAATGATGTTTCGAGCAATCTGTTAATAAATGACTTAGTTGAGTAACAGGATCAACATTCATCACCAATGTTTGCCTCTGAGTAAAAGACTAAGTCTGTGGTTTAAAATTAAATAAAAAAAGTGTGTTCTTAATAAAAACCTACTAGACTTGTAATAAGCTTGAATTTTCATGAAAATGTACTTAGGAACAGTTACAGAGTTTGAAGGGCCAAAGAATTATTAATGTGTGTGCACAATTGAAAAGGGTAATTGAATTAGCACTTAGATCCCTATTAACTTGTATATTTAGTTCAAATACCTTAGACAGATTTTCCCAGTTAATGATTAGTTATAACTTGTCAAATTGTGTTAAAAATTAATTTTATTTCATGAAGTTGAAGTCATTTTCCCATTTTGCATAATGTGCTTAGTGTTTTTTTATGTTTGTTGTTTTGTTTGCTTGAGGACAAGCAAAAGTTTAAGTGTGGGGATGTTGATAGTTGTCAATTGCATTGTGTTTTAGGGTTTAATGTGTTGAGTATTTAGTGTCAAATTGAGTGTTGAGTGTGTGTTTATGTGATAATTGTGTTAGTTTATATGTTTAAGTGTTCTTATGGGTTAGTTTGAGTCTTTGAGCTTAATTGTTATATTTTTTAGGTACCTTGATGGGTTTGTTAGTGTTTTAGGGTAAACGGTGAAGAACAGAGAAGATTTGAGGAGTTTTTAGACCAAAGGCATAGCCCACGATCGTGGCACAACAGGCCACGATCTTGACAGAGAAGGACGAGCCAGAGTAGCCAGGCCACGATAGTGATAGAGAGCTTCCATTCAGGCCACGATTGTGCACATAGGGTCACAATCATGACTTGGACACTGGCCACGATCGTGGCCTGTGTAGAGCTGAAGCAAAAAATAGAATTTCGCAAGATTTTTCATACCGTTTCGACCCTAACTTTGACCTAGAGTGCCCAAAGTATAAATAGAACATGATGGGACAGATGCAGCAGCTAGGAGAGCCTGAATAGAGGGCTTTCACATTAGCCACATCCTAAAAAAATCCTAGAGAGTTTTGAGAGATTGATGAAGGAGATGAAGGAAAAGAGACAAGGATACAAAGCTTGACGCGACGTACTTCCCGAAAAAGGTGGTTTCTCGCTATCGTTATCTCCATGATCCATTTCGATAGTAGTTTCTATTTTTATTTCAATTTTGTTTATGTATGAAATTAGGATAATTATTGAAATTGCTATTGTTGAGTGTTGATTATTGTCTATAATCATCTTCGTGTTTTTAATTCTTGAGAATAATAAAGTTTAATTGGTTGTGTTTTCTTTTGATTTAATTGTGATTCAATTTCTGTTTGTAATAATTCGCCAATAAACTGACGGGGTGAGCTGAGTGAAAATAATCAATTAGGGCTAACGAGACTTAGGTGAATTGATAGATAAAGGATTGGATCAAACCGGTAGAGTCGTGTAACAAGAGATCGAGTATAGATTCCCAATAGGTTAATAGACAACTTAGCACTAATTTAGGTTTTAGGTCAATTACAAATCGAGAGATCGTGATTCCATAATTTAATTAGGAATCATTAATTAGGGTTAAGAATTATAACTCGAGAGAGAGTAATTCACCCTAAGACCGTCTAGACCCGTTAAGTCGAGAATTGTATAATTGATTAGCTTTTCGTTAATTTCAATTTGAATCCCCCTTTCGCTCACTTACTAGTTTCTAGGTTAGTTTTGGGATTGGTTTGTGTGGTTTGTTATTGTATTTAGATTTCTTCAACTCAATTCTTGAAATTAATTATTTGATTGATTTACTTTCTGCACTATTTTATTTCTTTTGAATCATTGTAGTTTAGTGTGACCTTAAATTTAATGACTAGTTAGCATCCTCATAGGATCGATACCTTAGGTACTACGCAAAAGACCCGTGCGCTTGTGGAATTTACCAAGGTTATAAATATTCAAACTTAGCACGTGTAACCTTGCAAACATTCTCTTTCTTAACCACCTCCTTAATATTAGGATTCAACCTCCGTTAACACTCCCTAACTGTTTTACTTCCTTCCTCCACTTTTAATCGGTGTACACAGACATTTGGGCTTATTCCTCGAATGTCAGCAATCTGCCATCCGATGGCTTTCATTCTCTTCCTAACAAATTCTACCACCTTACTTTCTTATTTCGCATTCAATTGGATGGAAATTATTGTCGGTAATGTTTGACCTTCACCAAGAAAGGCATTTCTGAGATGTGCAGGTAAAGGTTTAAGCTCTAATATTGGTGGTTTTTCTTAGAATGGTGGTATGGGTTCTTCAGTTCGAAACAATTTATCTTGATGCACTTGAACATCTGCCTCCTCTATCTCATCATCTCCTTTAGATTTGGGGTTCTGATATTGATTGTCTACCTCTTCGTCCACTGACTACACTTCTGCTATGCAGCTCTCAACTTGTTCTTGCGAATATTGATCCATAATTTCAACTTTAATGTATACGCTACTCATTATTAGATTCTTTAAGGCCTTATTCATATTGAATGTGATATGATCTTTGCCTATTCAATGTGTTAATTTCCCTTCGTGAACATCAATTATGGCTTTCCCTGTATTCATAAATGATCGACCTAAGATCGGTAGGCAGTTCTTATCTTCTTTAAAATCCAGAACCAAAAATCTACAAGAATAATGAACTTATCCACTTGCATCAAAACGTCTTCCGCTATTCTAAATGAACTTTTAATGGATTGATCAGCCAACTGAATTAACATTGTTATTGACTTGACTTCTCCCAGTCCCAACTTCCTGAATACCAATAAAGGCATAAGATTGATGCTAGCTCTCAAATCACACAAATACTTTGTAAATTCAAACTCACCAACCACACAAGGTATTGTAAAACTTCCTAGATCTTTAAATTTAGAAGGCACTTAACTGGTGACGATTGAGCTGCAAGTGCTAATTAGAGCTACTATCTAATTATCTTCCTAAGTACGCTTCTTTGATAATATGTACTTTAAAAGTTTTGCATATTTAGGCATGTGTTCCAACGCCTCAACAAAGGAGAGATTGATCTGTAGCGTCCTTAACTTCTCAACAAACTTTGCAAATTATGCATCAAACTTCTTCTTTTGTAATCGATGAGGAAAAAGAACCTTAGGTTGATACGGTGGAGGCACAACATAAGGAGGATATTCACTTTTGTCCACTTCTTTCTCCTTTTCTTGATTTTTCTCAACTAGCTAGACAGGCTCCTCTATTGTCTTTGTGGGTGGTTCAAGTTCCTTCCCACTTCGAAGTGTAACAGCTTTTTGTTGCTCCTTTGATTTTGCTCCTGAAATGTTAAGAATATTTCCCAAATTCCGCATAAGAAAGGCATTTGAAAATTAATTCACTTGGGCTTTTAAATCATGGATTGAGGAAGCATGGTTTTTAGTGACTTGCTCAAATTTATCTTCTAGCTTCTTTTGTGCATTGTCTAGAGTTCCAAGCTTATCTAAAATTTTTTCCAACTTTGATTCCATCAAGTTTGCTTTATCTTATTGGAAGCCCCATTGTCCTTGAAGCCTGAACTATCCTGCATTATTATTCGACCAAAAGAAGTTAGGGTGATTCTTCCACTGAGGGTTGTAGGTGTTGAGGTAGGGATTCTTCCACCAAGGGTTGTAGGTGTTAAGGTAGGGATTGTTACCCCATCCTCATCCATGTTGTGCCCCTATGTAATTTTCTTGCTCTTGATTTTCTTCCTTCATCAAATAATAGTCTACGGTATCATGGTTTATCTAGCCACAAAGCTCAAACTTCAATTGTACGCCCTTCACTTGGACTAAAGATGATGCCTTCATGCTATTGAACTATCGTGTTAGGTTGTCGATCTTTGCTTGCATCTTAGTCATTTGATAAACCTCAACGATTCCTTTCTACTCTCTAAAGGTAGTAGGTTGCCTCCTTCGCTTATTCATCCACAAACAACTGTTACTTGCATCGCCTCCATCAAATCCTCCGCTTCATCGACGGTCTTCCTCATCAAGGATCCTCCTGAAGTTGTATCGATTGTGCCTCTTGTCAGTGGCTTCACTCCATTATAGAAGGTTTGCAACAGGAATTCCTTGGGTAGGTGGTGGTGTGGGGACTTCTATTGGAATCCTTTATATCTTTCCCATGCTTCGAAGATTAATTCTCCGTCAATTTGTTGAAAATTGGTGATTTTCTTAATAATCTTCGTGGTCTTGGTCAAAAAGAAATATTTATCTAGGAAGGCATGAACCAGCTGATCGCACATCGTAATGTTGGCTGGGCTAAGTGAATGGTACAAGTCTTCACTCTGTCTCTAAGGGTAAAGGGAAACAGTCTGATTCTAACCACATCTTCCGACATCTGATGATATCGAAAGGTATCACAAATTTTGAGGAAATTTATTATGTGTGCATTTGGGTCCTCGTTTGCCAATCCATAAAATTGTACATTCTATTGAAGCATATTGAGGAATGTTGGTTTAATCTCGAACGAGGCTACTTACGCAGATAGCCTAACTGCTCTTTGATTCGCCGCATCAAACCCTAACCTCATAAAGTCCATCAAGGTCCTCTGTTGCCATCCTTGGTTCGCTCCATAGTCCATATTCTGTTCAAACTCCTTGGCCATTGTTGATTTCTCGATCTCTTCTTCTTCTTCTTCTTCTTCTCACCGAGCTTTCCTAAGGGTTCGCTCTAGTTGAATGATATCTAAATCTAATCTTTCAGCTGTATGACTCGAAACTCTTGTGACTCTTATATTCATGCAATAGCACAAATTCTGAAATAAAACAAAAGAATGGAAATAAAAAATAATAACTAATCTAACACCTTAACCTATATAATTAAACTATTGCCTCCCAGGCAATGGCTCCAAAAACTTGTTGAATTGCAAAACAATATACTTATTTTATGCTCAAAAATTAAAAGTGTACCAGTCGTGATTTGTAGTTAGAAAGTAGATATCGATCCCATAGGAATTGATGCCTAAACACCATTTAATTCATATCAGACTTTGTTAAAGAAACGAAATTGTGTAATACAAATAATCTGAAAAATTAAATTAACATTAAAAGACTAATAACGAACACCGAATAATACCAAAATGTAAAAAAATCAGAATTGAAGAATCTAAAGACTAAAGATTACTTTTTCCTTATTTTGTCTCCCTCCTATTTTATTAATCGAATTATGACACACCTAAGATTTTCGAATATATTAACTACCCTCTCTCAAGGTGCAATTAATTATCTCTAATCAAATTAAATGGAATCAATTGAACGATCTCTCAACCTACCTAATGACTCCACCAATTCAACTAGTTATTAAACTATCCTACAGGTGATCAATTGAATTCGTCGAGATGTCTCTTCTAACTAATCAATTGACATGATAATTGCAAGTCTATAGGTTGCCAACTCTCATTGTACAATCCTACATAAATAATCTTACTCACTCTCTTGATTTGTTACAATATAACAAATAAAATCAACAATCATCAAAGACACTTTCATTCAATTCAATAAAATAAGAGTTTTAACAAAATAATTCAAAAGCAATCCCTAAAACTAAATCAGCCACTTATAGTCTCCATGACATAATCAGCACACAAATAATCCAACTTATAAAGATTAGAAGAAAGAAAAACATAGAAAATTGAATAAAAGAAACTTTTTCTCTTCTTTGCCAAAATCTGGAATTTTGGGATGTTGATGTGCTATTTTCCCCAATCTTAATGATAATCCTTGATTTCAATCCTTCCTCAAGACTAAAAATTTGTGTTCTTCACTCAAGGAGGCTCTTTCTACAAGAGGGTTTCATCTCTTTATGATCATAGAGGCTTAACTCTCTTTTAATAATCTAGAAACCCTAAGTTTAATGAATTCCTACATATTGACTCAGATTATAATTCTCATAGGAATTTACAGCAAAGAGTCTCCTCTTTTCTTCCCCTCTTTGATCTCTAGCTCAATCTCCAAGTTGCTCTATCTTCATTCCTACATAAAAATAATCAATTCTTATCCTAAATTAACATCAAACATAAAAGAACAACAATGGAAATCAAACTAAATGAAAACATACAAAATGAATCCTAAACTACAATAATAATCAACAATTATGCAAGAAAGCACATGTCAATTACTTAGAAAAACATAGACTAATGCATAACTATCAACATCCCCATACTTAAATCTTTTCTTGTCCTTAAGTAAAATAAATATAACTAATCAATTCTATAACTTCATATTCCCAAAAATCAAAGCATACAATTCCTCAAATTTAAGCCAACTTAAATATCAAGTTAATACACATATCATGACTACTTTTTCATTGGTGTACATAAGCAAACTCAACAATTGGCACCATCACTCAAAGATAAGTATAAATGTAAAATGAATCTTCCTCACAATTTTCACTCTTTCTTTTTTTATTTTTCTTTTTTTGCTAAATACATGGGAGAAATATGAATCAAAATAGCACTATATACACTGTAATCCACAGGCAGAAATATACTCAACTCATCTCAGTGAAATTTTCAGAATGATCCCAACTAATGTATTACTTAATACTCTACTAAGCTTGTGAAAGGGTAGCTTAATAAGGTTTAAGGTTTTAAAATTTTGGGTATTTTCAAGAAACAAAAGGTTAAGGCTTTATAGGGGTGGTAAGGGATAATACAAAGGGTAGGTCATTTAAGCCAAAAGTTAACACAAAAAGGGCCTTGAGCATCTCTATTAAGCATACATCTAGTAGACTCAAACTGATTTAAAGCAAGTTCTAAAGGTAATAACCTAAGGAAGTATCACTCAACAAAGAAATAGAATGACTATGGATGGAGTCATATAGCTCAATCCTTACTTTGGATCAAATGAAAACTTATTATGCATCTCAACACTATGTCATTGTTCAAGTGTTAATTTGTTACCAAGCTTATGTAACCAACTACTTTTCATCACTTTATGTGGTTCACTTTTTACTCAAATGGCTTAATCCAAGTTCAAGCATGCATTCAATCTAATTCCAACTAGCATGTCAGAATCTCATGGCAATATCCATCAGAATGATTCAAGTGCAGTTCCATTGTTGACACAAAACACATGATATGCCTAAACATGCATCCTATTCAATAAAATGCAAACAATGCAATTAAGAAAGTCAATGTCACCTCCCTATGCTTAAAGATCACATTGACCTCAATGTAACAAGTCAACCACCAAATAAAGGAAAATGACATCAAACCAATCAAAAGAAATTAAACCAAATAAATGAAATTAAACTAAATAAAAGAAAATGACATGAAACTCAACAAAAGAAAATGATACAAATTAAAAGTAAAAAGGGTAAGAAAAACTTATTGAGATGATGGTGACGACAGTGTTTGCGAAGGAGCTTTAAAATTATTCCTCTGACAGAATTTGAGGAACCTCTTCTTCAAGCTATGATGCTCCTTATAGACTTGCCATATTTGGGTACCGAGTTCGTTGATTTGAGAAGTCATTTTCTGTTAGTTAGAAGCCATCTGGTTGAGAATTTGTTGAAATCAGTCGACCTCTACTAGTGCAATTGATTCCTCTATTTCTTCCTTTGGCTTTGGGTCTGCTCGAGATGTGGAGGGTCAGGAAGTAGCTATATTGGTGCTACTCCTGTTCCTCACTACAGTATACGTCTAATGATTTTAGAGTTCCATATAATAGAACTTTAAAATCTCATAGCATCTCAAATACGATATGTCAAACATATTGAATCGTATTGTGCACACATCTCCCACATCAAGTTTATAAAACAGAGCTAAAGTAGTAACAACATTAGACATGCCAAAATAAGAACTCTTTTTATTTAAAACACTCATTATTGATTGAAAAATTCTAAAAGGCATGTTAATTTTAACTTTTCGATCCATGCACTAAAAAAAATTTCTTTAGCTGAGCATTTGTTACTTTCAATTTTATTGAACACAGTTAAGCATATAAATTTGTGTAAAAGTAAATGCTTGACACTACGGATTAAAGAATTCGATGCATTTCTAGAGTCAAAATTTTCTTCCCCAGTCAGAGTTTTCCAATAATCATCGTGATCAACTAAAACTTTAGTGTTTGGCAAATCAAAAAGACCACACATGACATTATAATCCAATTTGTAAATAGTCACAAATAACCTAAACCAGAAAACATCCATTTTAGGATTATATTGGACTGTAGTGGAAAACTCTATGGTCATCATACGGTGAATATGTACGTCACACCGAAAACATATTCCAACATATGTTTGCAGCTAGTCGCTTTATTTTCTGCCTCAATCCTATGGTTTCTAATAAATTAAAATCAAAATACCTAGGAGTGACTAGTTCTCTATCCCTAAGATCTCAGAAACATGTACCTTCTTCTTGCGAATAAATTAAAAATAGAGAATGATAAGTTGTTGCTACGTTGCGCTTACCTTCATCGGAAACTTCACGACACAATTCATCAGTTAGTTCAATCAGTTTTTGAGCCATCATCTTCCTTGGTGCCATTGTAAGAAGAAAATCCGTAAAAATAAGAGAGATAAAGGTGAAATTCACATTTTAGAGAGAGGATTTTGAATGATTCATGCAAGAGAGTAAAGGAATGAAAGATTAACGAAAAGAGATGAAGAAAATACCAAGAATCAAAAAGAAAATGAAGAATTTCAGAGAGTTAGAGGATAGTTTTCTGGGTTAGAGAGAGGAGTGAAATTTTGAAGAATGAGTAAAAGCAGAAAAGGGGAGGGAAACTTAAATTTCCCTCCAGATGGGATTCTCACGATCGTGGGAATTTCCATCATTTCCACGATTGTGGGATTACTCTCCAGAAAGTTTCTGGAGAGATTTCCCACGATCGTGTTGATTCTTCCACTTCTAAACCTTCTTCCAAGCTTAATATGTATTCTCCATGATCCCATAACCTACAAACACATCAAATTAATATTATCAAAAAGAATTTCGAAAAGAAAACAAGTTGAAATTCAAACCAAATCCAAATTAACATCAATCAAACTCAAACCAAATATGATCATAACTGAATAAATCAAACAAACAAATAGGCAAAAACAATCAAAAGGATGAAGAATTCCATAGGTCCCTCCCATGTAGGGCTTCTTTTACCATCGATAGCTTGACGCTCTTCCTTGGAAACTCAGCTAGGAACAAGTATAAGTGGCTTGCTTCCACCTCTTTCGTTTAACATTAGTTTTGTAGCCTATAAGTAAAATACAAATTACAAAATAATCAAAAGGACAATATGGATAACATTATGAAAACCAATTAAGCTCAATAATGTCTTTTTTCCAAATAAACTATCAACATAATAGGGAATAACAAAACTCCCTAAATCTTCCATTGAATCCAACAGTTTGTCCTGTATGAAGGTGAGTTTGTCTCTTTCTTCCTTAATCACCTTCGTCTCCTCTGCTTCTTATGGTTCTCGAATAGAGACTTTCATAACCTCTTCAAACTCAATGTCTATTTTCTTCCACTCTTCATTCTTTTATTCTTCAGAAGATTCAAACACATCAATTATCCTGAATAAGCTACTATCCTTCGAATTCTTAAATGCATCATTCATGTTGAATATGACTTAATCATCATCAATCCAAAAGATAAAGTTCTTTTCATAAACATCTACCCAAGATTTTTCAATGTTCACATATGGTATATCAATAATGGTGAATAATAGGGAGGGTTTTCATCCTTTTCTTCATCCTCTTTCTTGATTTTTTAGTCTTCTATAAGGTAAGGTTTAGCCTAGTCTTCCATTGGTTCTTCTTGTTCATCTCCAATTCTAAGCATGATAGCCTCATTTTTCTCTTGTTGATATAATTTCATATTGCTCAAAGAGTCTTCCATACTTCTCTTACAAAATTTATGAGAAATCTGTCTTACTTGAATCTCTAGGTTATGAATAGAAGCGATATGATTTTTAAAAACTTGATCAAAATTCTCTTCCAGTCTCTTCTGACTTTCCTCCTGGATGAGAAATATACTCTTCTAGTTCTCTTCCATTTCTGTTAGCTTATCCATCATCTTGTCAAATTTGGAATCCCATCAACTATACTGATATTGCTGAAATTTAAATAAGTCTTGATGTCCCATGTGAGTACTTGCATTGTTGGATCAATAGAAATCTGGGTGGTTCTGCCACCCCGGAGTGTACATGATCCAATAAGGATTGGTACTTCCCTAACCATATTATGCCTCATTGTAATTTACAAAATTTCCTTACTCGCTATAATATCTATCTTCCATCATTGTTCTTTCTATTTCTTCTTGGCATCTAGCTCTTCAGATGTCTCATTCCTCATTTTAAGATGTCTTGATGTGTCTTGTGATATCGAATAGCTCGTCGTTACTAAATTCTATCGATATTCATGTGCTCCTTGTGTTTATACACTTGAAAATACATAAGGAAAAGTATTAAAAACTCCTAAATCAAAGTAATCTAAATTAAACAAGATCCTAAATAATCAATCCCTGACAACGGCGCCAAAAACTTGATCACAGGTTTCTCTATGATAAGTTTTAATATTTTTAACCTCGATAATACCTCAAATGCACGGGTCATTCATGTAGTACCTAAGGTGTCGATCCCACGAAGAGAAGTAATTCAATCCTAAAATTTAAGGCTTAACCTAAATTCATAATAAATCAAAATAAACAACTAAGCATAAAATTATTCAATCAAACAATCAAATTCAATAATTTAATTAAAATTATAAACAAGATAGCAATTGCATAATCAAATCAAGAATCAACCTAGGAACTACCAATTGAGAGAACGGGGGTTTTAATCTAACCTTAATGAAAATCTAATTGATTATGAAATTACTGTATTACTAGGTCTAGACAATCCTAGGGTGGATTACTCTCTCTCGAGTTATAATCTTTAACCCTAATTTATAAACCCTAATTTAGATTATGGAATTGGATCCTCTCGATTCACAATTTATCCAAAACCTAAATTAGATATAAAATTGTCTAATAACCTACCGAAAACCTATGCACGATCTCTCGTTACATAATTTTACTAGTTTGATTCAATGCTCAATCTATTAAACTACCTAACTCTCGTTAGCGCAATATAATGATATTCACTCGGTTCACCCACTCAGTTTGTTACCGAATTATTAAGAACAGAAATTGAACCACAATAAATCAAATTTCATTAATCTCAAAGATAAAAATATTGAAGGTGAGTATAGACATAAATCAACATTCAACAAAACCTATTCTCAATAACTATCTCAATACTATGCATCAATAAAATTGAAATAAAATCGAAAAATACGAGTGCAACAGATTGATAGATGCAGCAATAGCAAGAAACCTTCTATTCTGGGAATTACTTTGCATAGGCTTCTTCTCCGTATCTCTCTTCCTTCGATTCCTTCCTCAATCTCTTGATAAAGCTCTCTAGGGTTTTCGGAATTTGGCTAATGCAAAAGCTCCTTCTCTATATTCATCATATTCTTTAAATACCTTGGCAGCCATAGGGTTTGTCCGGGGTTGAAATAGTTTAAAAAGTTTCTCGAAACTTGACATTTTCATCTATTTTTGTGTCTTCCTGACGCAGGCCACAATCTTGGCCCTACCTACCATGATCGTGGCCAGTGTCTACCCCTTTCTATCATAAGCGTGGCTCAAGTGCCACAATCGTGATGGAGACACGATCGTGGCCTAGATCAGACCTCTCTATCACGATCATAGCTTATTGTGCCACGATCATGGGTTGTGGTTTTGACCCGAAAGTCTCTAAAACTCCTTCGTTCTTTTCTGTTGGCTCTGAAATACTATCAAACACATCAAGGTGCCTCAAAAAATAATATTTAGGCTCAAAGACTTATACTAACCTATAAAAAACACATAAACTAACACAATTCTAACCTAAACACACACTAAGTACTCAAATTAACACTAAATACATAACAAATTAAATCCTAAAACATGATGCAAATCACAACTATCATTGACACACTTTTATGTTAGTTTATACCCTTGCGGCCAATTATTTGGTTGCAATTTTATATATGAAATTAATATTTTAATTAATGAAAGCATCCTTTATATTTACAGCAGGTGTTTAGGGAGCTTAATTAAGAGATATGGTATCTTCCAAGAAACAATTTTCTCTAAACCCTTTCCTATCACTGTCAATATCTGTAACATGTCAGCTAAAAAGAAATCTCCCTTTATATTATTTAATTCATTCCTAAAGCATCCATAAATTAATACAATCATTTTTTGATTTATAGAGAGGACAAACCAAGGACCCAAAGCCTTTCAATGCCTACAAAATTTGGAAGCTATTAAAAAAGATTGTATATCACTACTCAAACATAATATTAATCTAAAGAAAGTTTATAAATTGTGGGCCTTAAAAATCTTCCTTGAGGGAGAAGGAAAAAGCTAAAATGAAGAATTATTTTAAAGCTCTTAAAGTTTATATCTCTTAAAGCAAAAATCTAGAATTCAGTGGCCCCAAGAAGGAGATAGAAACTCCAAATTTGTTAATAGTGTAATCTAGGGAAGGAGAAATAAAATAAAATAGTATCTTTGATGGAATCTAGGGGAAACTTATTCTAAAAATAGGAGGGGGTGAAGGAGTTGGTAAGGAATCACTCCATTGGCTTCAATGGTATCTCAAGTAGCATCCTAGAGCTCCCTGAGGAACTTGTAAGAAACATGCAGGGAAAAATTACACAAAACCATTATCCTATGCTTCTCGGAGATGTCTCCAGTAAGGAAGTCAAATATGTTCTCTTATCCTTTCATCCTGACAAGGCCACAGGACCAGATGGTTTCAATGCCAGATTTGTCCAAGACAAATGGGCCCTAATTAGAAACTCAATTGTACATATAGTGCAGGAATTATTTAAGAGTGACAGGTTATTGACAAAACTCTACAAAAATTACCTCTACTTGATTCTAGAAACATCTAAGCCTTTGAGCCTCAATGATTACAGAACTATTGCTTATTGTAACGTTCATTACAAAATCATTGCAAAATTCCTATCAAAAAGGTTAAAGCAACTCTTCCTAAGGTGATCAATCCTTGTCAAGGGGCCTATGTACCTGGAAGGAGTATTGTTAACAATATTATATTAGCACTGAATCTCTTTAAAGACTATAACACTAAGCTGAATATTAAAAGTTGTGCCCTTAAAATAGACTTCACCAAAGCATTTGGCACAGTAGGTTGGAACTTCATTATCACTTTTTGGTTACCTTAATTGACTTATCAAATGGATCCATAATTGTATCACTATTGTCTCCTATGATGTTCAAGAGAATAAAAAACCATCACAACTTTTCAAAGCTTTAAGGAGTCTGAGGCTGGGAGATCCTCTCTCCCTTTACCTTTTTTCCATCACTATGTAGGTACTCCTCAGACTGACTATATTGAGCATAGTAGAAAATCCAAAACTTTGGTAGCATTATAGATGTGGAACTCTGAAAATCTCATTATTTTCCTTTGCTAATGATCACTGTTAAGCAAGTTTTACCTAATATAGAACCCTCAATATTCTGTAAGTATACAAATCGTAAAGTTGTAGTAATTAAGGTATCGATCCCACGAGGATTTAGATAAAACTAAATGAATCTAATTTTGTCTTAGGTTGTGAAATATGTTTTGAGTGAAAATAAATTTCAAAATTTAAAATAATCAAATAAAATTGAGTACTTAATCATTTAACAATTGAGTTGCCACAATAAAATAAAGATGATCAAGTATGATAACTTAGGATTCATTCTATCATTATTTTGCTTCGTTAACCACTATTGATTATATTGGGTGTCGATATTAGATTTTTGAATGGTTTGATTACTCTCTCTCAAGACCTATTCAATTAACCCTAATTGATTACAAAATTCAAGATTTAGCAATCTCTCGATTCACAAAAGCAACCTAACGTTTTCAACTAGTGCTTAAGCGATCTATTAAATAATTAAGTTTTCACATAACAACTCTCTTTGCATGATTATCAATTTGATATTTTCATGAATTATTAGGTTGTTAAATCTCATTACCCAACCTAACTGGATTAGTGTCTCACTCTTTTGATTTATTGTCAAAGTATTAACAGTCAAGTCACAAAATAACTCAAAAATAAATCCTAATCTGAAACTAAAACTTTATAAATGCGTATAGCATCTTCAATCCTAGTTCATACATCAAGCTTAAAGAAAATAAACAAACAAAAGAAGAAACAACTTGATGTGGACTGATTTAGAAATGCTGGAATAGTTGTAACTCTCTAGTGCTCCCTTCTTGATCTTCCTTGATTAAACCCAACTTGGTAAGATGGAGGCTAATATTTTTTATTCTCTTTATGTTAATTTATAGTTATTAAGGCTTCTAGGGTTCTTTCTATAGTTTACCCACTTAATTTGTTTCCAAAAGTAGCCTTAAAACTTTAAAATTATAAAAATCCACATGTTGGAAAAGCTGAAATTCGCTAGAATTATTGTCTATATTGTCTGTCATAATTGTGACAAACAAGTCATGATTGTGCACTACTTCATTTAACGTCCATCTTCTTCATTCTTTAATTTTCCATCACTAACAAGAACATCAAACACCCTCTGAAATACAAAATTATGATCCTATTCTTGTTCTAAACTAAACAAATATGTATAATACATACAATCATTAACAATAACATAATTCTAAGCCTATGCACATGATAATCATCTAATAAACACATAAAAACACACTTAAACATCTATGAAAACTTACTATAATTTATACCTATCAACATCCCCATACTTAAACCTTTGCTTGTTCTCAAGCAAAACTTTACACACAAAAAAACAAAATATATAAACATATAAAAACACATTCATGCAACATTAAAATAATGGTACAATGGTATGGAATTAACTTAGTATAATTTACACCTGTCAACATCCCCATACTTAAACCTTTGCTTGTTCTCAAGAAAAATTATACACACAAAAAAACAAAACATATAAACATATAAAAACACATTCATGCAACATTACAATAATGGTACAATGGTATGGAAATAACTTAGTATAATTTACACCTATCAACATACCCACACTTAAACCTTTGCTCGTTCTCAAGAAAAACTATACATAAAAAAAACAAAACATATAAACATATAAAAAAACATTCATGCAACATTACAATAATGGTACAATGGTATGGAATTAACTTAACCTTAAATACAAATCATTCAAAATGTGACAACACAGTTAACTTATTCCTTTCATGTTTAAGTACTTTGAATTGAATATACATATCAATCAAAACATTAACACCCTATTCCAACACTTATGGCACTTGTAAGTATGCACTTATTATTATTAATCAATTAAAAAGGCAAATTATCGCTAAGTAACCTTTATGAAAATGTAACACACCACCCCATAGAGGAGATGCCTAAATGTATCGATGATTATTCAAGAACATATTCTAAGAGTATGGCACATTAAGATGATCAAATCAAAATATTACAAATTTTTTAAGCATTAAACACATCTTTAACAAACCAATAATCATTTTGGTTTATTTCATTTACAAACATATCCAGTCATGAATGTCATTACATTTCAGAATTCACATATATATTGTACAGTAGTTGAGAAATACAATTTACATATAAAATCACTGAAGACATTTACAAGTACAAGATGTCTAAATGTAGTCGTTATACTCCAAATAGCTTAATTAGATCTCCTCTAAACCTGAAAATCAACAATGCAATTTTGGTAAGTTTTGTGAACTCAGTGAGTGAACCACCCTCAATGTGCTCACTCATATCATAACACACAGATAAATCACAATCCAATTCGTAGACAAATCATATCATCAAATGTTGAATTATCACTTCACATTTGATTATGCCTCTTTATACACTATTTCGCATTTCTATTACAAAACAGTCCAAACAATTCATTTCAATCATTCATTTAATACATATCAAATTATATATACAAATGAACATGTGACTCACTTTCATACCAAGCTCATTAATAATTGTCCTGTACCCATTGTGGCTACTGGGCTCATTAAATACTGAGTATGTGGCTCTTTATGAGCATTTCTGAGCCTTAAGCTCCGCTCTTTTTCACTTATCACTTTGGTCACAACTCCTTTATCTGATCATGCATATTAATATGATGAAATATATCATTTTTCATTATATGTAATCAATCACTTTCATTCATTACATATATTCATTTTTACATATTCATTGGATCTAAGTCCGATATTCAACATTTTGCTGAGTACATATATTTCTTTCAGATTCAAATTCAATTATGAAACACTTCTAATACAATCTCAACTATCAAAATCCTCAGACCATCAATGTCCAGAATGATCTCAATCATATTAATAACAGTTCAATAGATGAAATTTAAATATAAACAATTGAATCTTGCTGAGAAACATCTAGGTTAAATCACAATACACTCCAGATAGCTATTGCCTTGACGAACTGGCAATGTCTAGATGTTGATGTTCGACTTGAGTGTCTAGATCAATCATATAAGTATTCATTCACACACATGTGTGTGTGTGTGTGTGTGTGTGTGTGTGTGTAACATCTAGGTTAACTCATAGTATGCTCCAGATAGCTATTGCCTTGACGAACCGGCAATGTCTAGATGTTGTGAGTGTGTGTGAGTGTGTGAGTGTGTGTGTGAATACTTATATGATTGATCAATTTAGTAATATACATATGCATATATATATATATATATATATATATATATATTAAACACACACACACACAAACATATATATATACAATGCAAGCTTAATTGACTATTCTCGGGTGTGTATCCTTAATCACAAGTCATGATCATTCAAACATTATAATTTATATATGTCTAGTTTGAACTTAGGTTTACACCTCAAAGAAACTTGATTATTCTAAGCTCATTAATCAATCATTCACTAATCTTTTATAGAATATATAATCACAAAATATCTAAATTTTCATTCATACCTACCTAATACACTTCACTCATTCCTTTGGATCACAATTGCATTCCTAAGGGCACCTTCATTCCTATATCATCTCCAAATTTCCAGATTTAGTTATATTAATATCATCAATCCATTTTTCAGTTATAACATCAATTAACAACCTAACATATCATACACTTTAACTAATTATTTAAGCATCAAACTAGTTTCATTTTAAGCCTCATTTAAGTCTAAATGCACCAAAGTAAAGTAACTTACCATTAGTTGGCTCATTAATCGTTCAAAAGGGAACATCTCATCTCCAACGCACTTCCCAGGATCATGGGATAGGTTGTTCGAAAATTTCACTCCGCTTTCTCCTTCCAATTTTCCAGATTTTAACCACTATATACTAAATCCAAAACATCTTATGCATAGTTTATTATTTAGACTTCATTTCCTCATCATTTTCACCTTAATTCCATCTCAAAATCATCTATACGACAATACAAAAACTATTGTTTATTATTTACACAAAACAGAAAACAAATATATCCTTTTCTTCATCAACGTTCTAGCACACTTCATACCCTATTAACACCATCAATCTATCCCTAAAATATCATCATAATTGTTATGCTATATATTAACAAGAAGTCAATGATTCACATACTTGTTTAACTCCAAAGCTCCTCAAATCACCAAGTAACCCTAGCTCTTCATGCTTACATGATCATCAAACTTTCAAGGTAGAATAAGCTGGGTTTTTATCATCAAAGTGAAGATAATGAAATATTTGGAGTGGCTAAATGAAGGATGTTAACAAAACTCACATTGTGAGTGTGGGTTGTGAATGTCATGAATGGAGAGAAGAAAAAGAAAGCATGTAGCAAAAAGTAACAAATGAAAGATGCTCTTCTATGGGTGTGTATATCATGAGATGGGTTAAATATATGGTAAGTAAATGCTTAGTGAGTGTCATGACATGTCAAATGAGGAGCCAAGCAAAAATTTCTTCTAATTATGGTACCCAATGTCATTTAATTTCTAGTCCAATTGTTACTCAATCTCTAAGCTAATTGTCATTAAATCTCTAAGTCATTTGTCACCAAATTATCTATGCCATTTGTTATATAATTCCTAATGCCACGTGCCACTTAATTATATTGTCATTTGTCAACTTGTCTTGTCACTTGATATTTTTCCTAGTCCAAAAATACATATTAATTCATAAATCTCCCAATTGTAACAATGTATTTCAAATTACTAATTATAATTCACCTAAACAAAATTCAAGACATAACTATTCACATTTCACATCATGATCATTTTAAATCTTCTATACTCCGGAATATGTCAATTGAGTGCATATATGATCTTGGCAATGTGTACAATATCGTAATTTATGTTTATACGCTAATGATATGCATGTGAATGCAATGCACCTCATAATTTCTCAATGTTATTTCTCATGTACAATGATCTAGGGTTCTAAACCTTAGTATGGAAAACGGGCTATTCTAGAAAATTTTTGATATTTTTAAAAGATCAGTAGATTTATTTATTTTAACACATTTTTTTATATTTTCTTGAATAATAAACTACTCTTTTGAAGTGAAGACAAACATCTTGTCATGAGTTTCCTCCGGTTACTCAACTAGGTCATATTTTTTATTTATCTTGGTTGGAGTGTCATTCTAGCCTTTTGATATAAAGACAAACTTTTTTTCATGAATGTCCCTAAGTACTCAGCTATATCACAACTCTAACTGGCTACCAACTCTATTCTTAACCTAACATTTGTTTCAATAGGGCTAGCGGAATAGTTATTTATTTAACACACTTTTTTTAATATATATAACTTTAGCCTACCTCGTTTCTTTTTAGTTAATCATTCTCATGAAAGTGTACTAGTAATGCTAACTATCAATTGACTATAATTGTAGATTTATACTGACAAAAGTTATAAAGTGAAAAATAGTTATGATATCCTAATTAACAAATATATTCATCCCAAAGATACTTAAAACACAAAATTCATAAGTTACTATGCCTTTACAAATTAAATGATAATGTTCAAAACTAAACTATGTCATTCGATTCTTTCCGTTGACACATTCACATAATACATACATATTCAACAAAATGACTATAATATGTCAACCTAATCAAAAACTAACTCAATCTAAATGCCAATTTACACACAAATGACGTGCAAAGCAATACACACCCATACTTAAACAACACATTGTCATCAATATGGGAAGCAAAACAATACAAATAAAAAAATAAAGAACAATAATTACAAAGTTAGAGCGAGAATACTCATGGTGCTTCGGAAAATGATGGAGTGGGAGATGGAATTTGTAGGCACATTATGTCGTAAACTTACAGCAATCCAATTACCTACAAAATAAATACAGAAGAAGAAAAGTAACAAAGTACTAATAAAATAAACAAAAAATAAAGCTTGCCCTAATTCTTATGTGGCCTCCTAAGTAGCGCTTGGTTAACATCATTAGCTTGATGTATTCTTCCTTCCACACTCAACCTAAGTTAATTATAAGTGGCTTGCTTCTACCTATGTTGCCTAGTTTTAATTTAGTAACCTGTAAATAAGCTACAAGTTGGAAGATAATTAAAAGGACATAATTAATCAAATCAAGAAAGCTAAGTAAGTTTAATAATGTCCTTTTAAGTAACAAGATGTTAATAAAATAGGAAATAATAAAACTCCTTGAACTGTCTATTAAATTCAAAATTTTGACTTCTAAAAAGATGATAATTTCTTTCTTCCTTAATCGCCTTCGTCTCCTTTTCTTCTTCCACTTTGTGAACAAAGACATGTGTATCTTCTTTAACCTCTATCTTCACTGTCATCTGTTCAACTTTCTCTTTTTCATCAACTTCTTGAATAGAAGCTTTCTTATATTCTTCAAATTGTTTCTTCCTCTCGCTCTTTTAAAGATTTAGCCTCTTCAATTGTTATGTACGAGTTGCCCTCCTTCTGATTTGTTAATACTTTATTCATGTTTAATTTCATTTGTTCATCTCCAATCCAAAGGATGAGGTTGCCTTCATGGATATCTACCAAAGCTTTTCTGGTGTTAAAAAAATGGTATACCAAGAATTAACGACCAATTTTGATCCTCTTCAACGTTTATCACGAAGAAATATACAGGAATTATAAACTTATCCACTTTTGTAAGCACATCTTCCACCATGCCTAACAGTTTCTTTATCGATTGGTTCTGCAAAATAAATGTGCATAGATGTTAGCTTCTCATCTTTTAGTGCCAGTTTTCTAAAAATTGACAAAAAAACATAAGGTTTGCACTTACGCCGAAGTCATATAAACATTTTGAAATCTATAAATTGTCAACTACATAGGGTGTCATAAAGCTCCTTGGATCTTTCAACTTTAAAGGCTTATGGTTGGTAATTAATGAGCTACAAGTTTCTGTCATGGCTACTGTCTAGTCATCTTCCTAAGTCTACTTGTCAGATAATATGTCTTTAAGAAACTTCGCGTGCTTAGGCCTGCGTTTCAACACTTCCACAAAAGAAAAGTATATTTTCCTTTTCTTTATCTTTTCCACAATCTATGTGAATGATACATCTAATTCGTTCTTCTGAAGTCTTTGTGGTAATGGTATTTTTGATGAGTAAGGTGGAGGAGGAATGTAGGGAGGGTCCTCATTCATTTCTTCATTCTTTTTCTTTTTCTCTTAGTCTTCTACAAGGTGGGTCTCAACTTATCTTTTCATTAATTCTTCTAGCTCTTTCCTACTCCTAAGTGTAATAGCCTTAAATTTTTATCTTGTATTGCTTCCATATTGCTTGGAAGGCTCCGTACACTTCTCGTAGACAATTCATTGGGTAGCCGGCCTAATTGAACCTCTAAGTTATGACAAGAAGAAGTTTGATTTTTCTATACTTGATTTAATCTCCCTTCTATACTCCCTTCCATCATTTTCTAGGCCTTTTCCATTGTTATGATATTGTCCAATTTTTAATCATAGGAACTGAACTCATATTGCTAAAATGTTGGTGGTATTGAATTCCCATTTAAGTTTTTACATTATTAGACCAAAATAATTCTATGTGGTTCTGCCATCCCAAATTATAGGTGTTCCAATAAGGATCGTCACTTCCTCAACTAACTTACGCACCTATGAATTTGAGTTACTGCACATCGTTATTTTCCATTAAGAAATAAACCACTGTGATATGGCTCTCTTGTCTATATAGCTCACATCTGTACTGAACTGCTTTGAATGGAGAGAACAAAGGTGGTTGTCAGGCTATTTAATTCCTTAGCGACATTGTCAATTTTAGCCTGCAATGCTTTCACTGAACCTACTGTAATCGTTCCTTCTAGATCTAAGAAGGTTGACTGCTATCTACTTTGTTTCGATGTCCAAAGACACTTATTGTTTACCATATCTTTAAACAACTTGTATGTCGCTTGAACTGGAGGTTATGAAATTCCTTGATGATAGGCATTGAACCTTAGCCTCAATAAGTCATAAAGGTCCTTTGCTCATCTTTCTATCTCTTTTAGATATTTCAGATTTTAGATTCCTCATTATGCATTGTAAAGTCCAAATTTATATGTCTTCTACTGTGCATCCAAAAATTTCTTTTTTTGTCAACTTGTATGTCGCTTAAACTGGAGGTTGTGAAATTCCTTGATGATAGGCATTGAACCTTAGCCTCATTAATTCATAGGGGTCCTTTGCTCGTCTTTCTATCTCTTTTAGATGTTTCACATTTTAGATTCCTCATTATGCATTATAAAGTCCAAATTTATATGTCTTCTACTGTGCATCCAAAAACTTCTTTTTCTGTTGTTTTTTTACTTTCTTGGGATTGGGTACCGCAATCTCATAAGAAAGGGTAACAATTCATTAAAATAAAGGAATTCAAAATTTCCTAAGCTAATTCCCCAACACTGGCACCAAAAAGTTATTAAGTTTTACTTATATTAGACCTTAATATCCACAAGTATATGGATTGTAACTTTTTGATCCCACGAGGAGTTAGCCAAAACTAAATGAACCTAACTTTGTCTAAGGTTATGAATAATGATTTGAATGAAAGTGAATGATAAGAAAGTAAAACAATCAAATGAAATTGAGGACTTAATCGCTTAACAATTGAGTTGTCATAATATAACAAGGATGATCAAGTATGAAAATATAGGATTCGTTCTATTGTCAATTTGCTCCCTTAACCATTTTTAATCAATTAGGTGTCAATCTTAGATAAATAAATAGTTTGCTTATTCTCTCTTAAGTGACCTAATCATTAACCCCAATTAATTATCCCTAATTGATTATGAAATTCCATATTCATAATCTCTCTATTCATAAAAACAGTCTAACGTTTTCAACTAGTTCTTAAGCAATCTACTGGATAATCGAGTTCTCACACAAGATCTCTCTTTGTATAATTATCAATTTGATATTTTTGTGACTTATTAGATCGTTAACTCTCATTACGCATCCTAATCACATTACTATTAACTCACTCTCTTGATTTATTCTCAAAGTATAAACAAACACAAATATCACATCACCATAACATTATATTGAAATCAACAAAATCATGTCATAAAATAACTTAAGATCAAATACTAATATGAAAATTAAAAAATCAGAAACGTGTATAGCATCTTCAATCTCATTTCATACATCAAGCTTAAAGAAAATAAGCAAAGGAAAGACAAAAGAAGATTTGGACTAATCTGGAAATGTTGGTATAGCTGGAACTCTCAAATGCTCCCTTCTTGATCTTCCTTGATTTAACCCAATTTTGTAAGATAAAGGCTGATTTTTTTGGGTCTATTTATGTTAATTTGTAATACTTGAGGCTTTTAAGGTTTACCCACTTAATTTGGTTCCAAAAGTTTCCCTTAAAGGTCAAAATTATAAAAAGACCTGCGTGTTCGCAAAGCTGAAATTCACTAGAATTATTGTTTACACTCTCTGTCATGACCGTAATAAGCAAGTCACGATTATACACTGCTTCAGTTAACCTTTATCTTCTTCATTATTCAATTTCTTAGTTTCCATCACTAATAAACACATCAAACACCCCTTGAAACATAAAATTATAATCAAATTCTTGCTCTAAACCAAGCAAACACTTAGAATGCATACAATCATTAACAATAACATAATTCTAAACCTATACATATGACAATCATCTAATAAACACTTAAAAACACACTTAAACATCTATGAAAACATAGTATAACTTACACCTATCAATATGCTTACGCTTTGTGCTAATAATCCTCTTTCTATTGGGGTTTTTCTACGAATTCTTCAAAGATTTAAAGAAATTTCTGGTTTGAATTTTAACCCAATAAAAGTTCAGCATATCTTTTCAAACACAATCGAGTAGACTCTATCCTTTAGATCAACAATTTAGGATTGAGGATCCAAAAAGTGCCACTCACCTATCTAAGTGTTCCACATTCTAGTAAAAAGCTAAAGGAAATATAGTGTAGGCCCCTTATTGCGGGATCGTTGTAGATAGCATCGTGTTTTAGTAGGTAGTTTGGAATGTGTTTAGTTGTTAATTTGATTATTTAGTGTGTGTTTAGGTTATAATTGTGTTAGTTTGTTAAATATTTGTATTTAAAGTGTTTTATAGGTTAAAACATGCTTTTGAGCTTCAATGTTACGTATTTGAGGTGCCTTGATGAGTTTGCTAGTGTTTTAGGGCTAATATCGAAGAATAGATGAGTTGTGGAGGAGACTCGAACCAAAACAGAGGCCTAAGCCATAATTGTGATAGAAGTAGGTGCAAGGACCTATGATCGTGGCCTTATCTACCACGATCGTGACAAAAGGCAAAACTTTAGGCCACGATCATGTCCTACATGATAGAAATGCAAACAGACTTCCTAACTTGATTTTTTGAGGGACTTTTTGGACCTTTAAGACCTAAAAAAACCTTAAGCTAGCCCAAATTAGAAAAGCCTATAAAAGGCAATATGATGAGACCATAAAGGAGCTTTATTTTCTACCAATTCTGTAAACCCTTAAAGAGAGAGAGAGAGGAGAGAGAGAAGAAGAGAAAGAGGAGAAAGGAGCGGGTCTTTGTGGTTTCTGCTCTCCCAAAGCATATGGATCCCCATTCTATTGTGTATTTCTTTCACCTTGTTGTTTTTTTCTTCGAATATGAAGATGAATATGAATATATGTATGGATTTGGTTTTGATTAAGATGTTCTAACTTTCCTTCGAGATTTGACCTTGATTTAATGTTAGTTTAGTTATTGTTATGTTATTGTGATTAGGTGTTATAATTGATTATGGTATTTTCATATTTCAGTAGTAAACCAAGAGGGGTAAACCGGATAAAAATGATTAGATCGGATTAATTAGAGTTAGAAGATCTAATTAACCACACAATCAATCTAACATGTTATTATATAGAGAGAGATCCTATGTGAGGCTCGATTTTTTATTAAAGGGCTTCAGATCTAATTAGAATTGTACGTTTTTTACTAATTGAGAGATTGCAAATTCCATAATTTAAATAGGGTTAATGAATTAGGGTGTGTGATTATAATTCGAGAGAGTAATCCCCCCTTTGATAATCTAAAATCGACACCCTATTAACAAATAAATGGCTAGGTTAGCATTAATGATAAAAAGAATCCCCTTTCCCATAATTCGGTATTTTTCCTTGACTAATTTCCATTATGAATTTTGTGTTGGTCAATTTTAATTCCTTTTATGTTAAATTCGTGAATTACGTACCCACTAATCAAATGCTCGTGTTTAATTTCTTATTCAATTTTATTTTCATTTTAATAATTTTCTAGCCTTAGATAACCTAGGATTAGATTAGTTTACCCTCCTCATAGGATCGATACTTACTAAAAATCACGACCCATGCACTTACGATATTTGAGGGCTATAAATTATAAAGCTTGCAAAAAGATCAACAAGTTTTTTGGTGCCATTGCCAGGGAGATGTGGGATTAGTTTTATTCTTTTAATGTAAGGTTTTATTACCCATTCTTGTGATTATGGTACCCAATCACATGAAAAAAAAAAAGAGAAGGAAGTTTTGGGCTTAAAGTAGAGACCATTAAGACATCACAAAGTAAGAATGAGACATCTAAAAAGCTAGATGCCAATAAGAGAAAGAAGGAATGATAATGGAGGATATGTATTATAGGGTACAAAGGACCCTTACGAACTTCAATGAGGAAAAATTTAGCAAGGATGTCATCATCCTTATTTGAACACGTACAATTCGGGGTGGCAGAACCATCCAGATTTCTATTGGTCTAACAATGTAAGGACTCCTATAGAGCATCAAAACCTATTAGGATTTCAGAATGATCAGTCCAATTCATGGGATTCTAATGTGGAAAAGATCCTAGATAAGCTCATGAACATGGAAGAGGCCTAGAAGAGACTAGATGAGAAGTTTGTGCAGGTAACGGAAGACCATGCCTCTTCTATTCATAACCTAAAGATTCGAATGAGACAATTTTTTGGTGAATTTTGTAAGAAAAGTGCAGAAAACTGTCTGCACAACATGAAAGTAAATTTAATAGAGCCATATAAGACAATCATACTTAGGAGTGGGGAAGAGGTAAGAGAACCAATAGAAACAACTGAAAACCACCTAGTAGAAGCCCAAAAGAAGAATAAAAAGGACGAAGAAAAGAATAAGGACCCTCTATACATTCCTCCTCCACCTTATACAAAAAAAATACCATTTCTACAAAGACTCCAAAAGAACAAATTGGATACCCAATTTGCAAGATTTGATGAAAAGGTAAAGAAATTGAAAATTATGTTGCCCTTTGTGGAAGCTTTGAAGAGCACACCCACGTACGTAAAATTTCTCAAAGACATATTCTCAAACAAGCAAACTTGAGATGATAATTAATATGTAGCCCTAACGGAAACCTTCACCTCCTTAATTACCAACCACATGCCTTTACAATTGATAGGTCCAGGGAGTTTTGCAATACCCTGGGTAGTTAGTAAATTAACGATTTCAAAATGTTTATGAGACTTAGGTACACTTATTAACCTTATGCCTTTGACAAGTTTTAGGAAATTAAGGATGAGAGATATGAAACCAAATTCTATGCTTATTCAATTGATGAACCAATCAATCAAGAAACCTTTAGGCTTGGTGGAAGACGTACCTATAAAATTAGATAAGTTTATCATCCTTGTGGATTTTGTCGTGTTAAACTTTGAAGATTATCAAAATTGTCTGCTAATCCTTGGCTTAGCATTTTCTACCATCAAAAAAGCTTTGATCGATGTCTATGAAAGCATTCTCATCCTTTGGATTGGAGATGAACAATTGAAATTTAACATGAACAAGTTATTCAAGAATTAGAAGGAGAGTTGCTCATTAAAGAGAATTGATGTGTTTAAATCTTCTAAGGAACAAAAGGACAATGAACAGATGACAACGAATATAGAGCTTGAAGCATATAAGAAAATATACGTTCATCAAGTGGAAGTTGAAGAGAATACGAGGGTGACTAAAGAAGAATAAGAAAAGATCACCCTCATATAGGGTAAACTGTTGGATCCAATGGCAGATTCAGGGCGTTTCGTTATTCCCTATTTTGTTGACAGTTTGTTTCCAAAATGGACATTACTGAGCTTATTAGGTTTCCTTAATTTGACAAATTATGCCCTTTTCATTATTTCTCAACATGTAGCTTATTTACGAGCTGTAATGCTAAAATTGGGAGACATGGGTGGTAGCAAGCCACTCAGAATTGATTCTAGTTGAGTTTTCAAAGGATGCAAGGTTAAGCTAATGACCATAAATTTAAGCTAATGACCATAAATTAGCACGTTCAGTAGTTAGATTTAAATTTTTGTGTGTAGTTAGATTTGTTTTTATTTTAAAAAATAAAATTTTAATGATTTGGAATGGTTTAGATTACTAATTCTCTTGCTCTCTTTCAGCAATCATAAGATAGGACAACAATCTCGAGCATCAAACAGATTTGGTTTCAACTGTATCAGCATCACTACCTCCTTCACCATGATAGTTATATGCTCTTAACTATTATCTTTTCATTTTGGTCTTTATTTCATTCTTATGTTTCACTTTACTTTATGTGTTTTTTAAAAATTAAAAGGAAATTTCATTAACTATAGTGAAAACTATATACAACAAGAAAGTCAATTCTTCCCTAAAGAGTCAAAAGTATTACAATAGCCTATAGTCAATTTTAGATAGTATGGAAACAAAGATATATAGTTATAAGTTCTAGTTCAAACGAATATTGTCTGTCAGATTTTGGGTTGCATCTTTAGATATTACAAGCCTTTGGATCTCATTGACAGTGTTAGCTGCTAACTGGTATCGAGTAGTTTGCCCTCTCTAGTATAACCTTCAATTCCTCTCCCACCAAATATTGTATATGGATATGGTGAAAGTAGTATTGATCAGCCTGGAAGCTTCCTGATTCCTGGAATCATAGCTCTTATCTTTTCATTTGTCTTTATCTTGTTCTTATATTTCACTTTGCTTTATATGTTTTTTTAAAAATTAAAATGAAATTACTTTTTTTTTCCCACCTTATGTGTTGTTGTTTACTCTTCTCACATTGAGAACAATGTGTTGTTCAAGTGTAGGGAGGGTTGTGTGCATTATATGTTTTTTTATTTTGAATATGAATTTTGCATATCATATGTTAGTTTGTTTAAGTCTGTATGGTCTAATTTGTGTGAATTTGTCAATGACGAGAACTTAACAGAATCGGTTTAACTTTGAACATAGTCTTTTAGGTTGCTAAGATTTATTAGCTTGTAAAATTAGTGACCTAAGCTACTTTGGTTAAATATACATGTTAATTAGAATATGATGTTAGTTTATTCATCCCAGGAAATTGTCACATTCATTTATAATTTTAGGCCAATCGAATATGTAGCATCATTAGTACCTTTTTATGAGAATTACTAGCTAAAAAATGAGGTTGATAATAATAATAATAATAATAATAATAATAATAATAATAATATAAAAAAGTTGTAAATCATAAGCAAATAACTATTCCGCTAACTTTCGGGTTATGAATAGAGCTAGTAGCCAATTGAGAATATGATGTACCTAAGTAAATAGATTGACACGCATCACAAATGCATGCCATTCACATCAAAAGGCTATAATGACATTCTAACCAAGCCACTTAACAAAAACATGACCTAGTTAAGTAACCAGATCGACATTCATGACAAATGTTTGCCTTCACATAAAAGGCTAGGTTTACTAAATAAGCCTACCAATCTTTGTAAAAAGCTTAAATTTTCATGAAAACTTAATTAGGGATATTTTTATTTTTTATTGACCAAATGATGATCAATGTTTGTGTGTAAGTGATATGAATAAACATAACATTAAAGTCTTCATTAGTTATTTATTTAGTCCAAGGTACTAAAACTCAGATTTCGCCTGTTAATACGTTAGAAAAACTTGAGGGATAGTGTTCGATCGTTTCATGAAGTTTGATGCCATTGCCTCATTATTGCATTTGTGTGAAAGTTGTGTTTTTTTTTGGCTTTGTTTGTTTTGGCTGTTTTGTTTTTGCTTAAGGACAAGAAAAATTTTAAGTGTGGAGATGTTGATAGTTGTAGATTGCATCGTGTTTTAGTTAGTAATTTGGTATGTGTCTAATTGTTAATTTGAATATTTAGTGTATGTTTAGGTTAGAATAGAGTTAGTTTGTTAAATAATTGTGTTTTAAGTGTTTTATGGGTTAAACCATGCTTTTGAGCTTCAATGTTATGTATTTGAGGGGCCTTAATGAGTTTGTTAGTGTTTTAGGGCTAATATCGAAGAACGGAAGAGTTTTGAAGGAGACCCGATGTAACACCCCCTTACCGTAGGGTATGCACCGGGACGCCCACAGATCATTCCAGTACATATCCTATGACAAGGGAGAACTACTTGCGATTACCATAATCACTCCACATGGCATCACACCAATTTGAATAATAAAACATTAATAGAAAACCACAATATTTTTAAAATCAACCTCTTCCTCATTTCATTGATCAAAA
>JANZXR010152484.1:0-34183 GCA_027575705.1 Erythroxylum echinodendron
TGCTATATGAATTGTGTTGATGATTTATGAACACATTTTGAAAATGTGATTTTTGGAAAAGAAGCAATTTTATGAAAACATGTTTTCGAAATACTTCATGGCTATGAAAAGCAAGAATTTCAGGAATTGTCATATTTGGGAAACAAGTTTACAAGTCATGAATTATGTGTTATGTAGGTTTGTGGTAGTCTCCTAAGTTAAGTCAAGTGCACTTGTCTAAAGGCTTCTCTCGCCTACCAGCTAGTGGCAGGGAGCTCCTTTATGGACTCCTATAAATTCACGGCTACGTAATTCCATAAATTGGAATTGTGCTAGTACGTTCTGTTCATGGCTACACAGGACCCGTATGGGAAATGTGTAGTACGTTCTATTTTAGATCCACCCAAACCATTTTGATGTGCTTATGTGCTCATGTATGTTAACAAGTTTGATGCATTGACGTTTTATAACTTGTGGATTTTTTGATGAAAATTTAAGAAACATGTGCTTTATAAATTCAATGAAAATTTTCGATGACAGGAAAAATGATTTCAAATGTTTTACTTATCCTTTTATTATAAACTGTTACCCATGAGCTTTTAAGCTCACCCCCTTCCTTCCCATCTTCAAGTGAAGAAAATGAGATCGAGTGATAAAGAGGGTCAAGGCATCGCTTCAAATTACATATTTTTGTATTTTAAGCTAGATTTTGTAACATTGAGGATGTTAGTTACGTTTCAAGTATTGTTAGTTTAAGTGTTTTATGTATTTTGGGATTTTGTGAAATTTGGTATTATAGCTTGGAATGCCCATTGAAGTTTGTAAAATCTTGAATCTATGATGTTAACGAAATATGGATTATGTATAGAGGATGAGTGTTGAAATTAGATGTATTAAAAAACAAAAGAAAGATAAGGTTGTTGTGATTGATGAAAGTTAGCTGTCTTTAATGTATTAAAGAGTATGATGTTAATGTATTATGAGATTTTCGATTAAATGTTGGGTTAAGATATCTGTATTCTGAATATGAGTTAGACTCCAAAAACAAGGTCCTACACAACCTGATTGCAAAATGTTGGTATACAAAATATGATGTTTGAATGGTCAAGATTTATAAATATTTACATACTCAAAAAGGTTTATTGAGCACGCATTAAACATGACACATATATATGTGCATGATTGAATATTCGTATGATTGATCAACTTAGTAATGCGTTAACTATATGTGTGTATTGTATGACTAAAGAAGCACAAATTAATCGTCAGCATCCAGACATTGCAGGTCATACTATGAGTTGACCTAGATATTTTCTCACTATGACTAAATTGTTTTCTATTAACTTTTAGATATTGAACTATTATTGATATGATTGTGATAATTCTGAACGTTGATGGAATGAGAAGTTTGATATTTGGGATTGTATTGGAAGTGCTTTCTAATTGTATGTAAATATGGAAAATGTGTACTTAACTTACTGTTAAATGCTAGACTCAGATCCGATGAATGTGATAAATGACTGCGCACATTGAATGAAAGTTATTAATAGCATATTATATGAATTGATGCATTCTATCACATTGTTATGCTTGATCAGATAAAGAAGTTGTGACCAAAGTGACCAGTGTGAAAAAGAGCTTAAAGCTTGGAAATGTGTACAAAGAGTCACAGGCTCAGTTATTAATGAGCTCGGTATCCACAATGAGTACGAGACAAAAATATGAAATGAGCTCAGTATCTATAACAGATACGAGACAGTAAATAGGCACTCGGTCACAACAAAGTAAAAATGAAAGTGGAGTCACATGTGCATTTGCATCTATATATATCTCTTTACATGTATCATATGAATGATTGTGAAGAATTACTGAATTATGTTGATATAGTGATATGCAATATTTATGTTCATGTTGATGATATGAATGATTAGGATAAATGATCATATTATTCTGAAATGATTATATGAAATGTTTGTAGTTCATAATGTATTATTGAAATATGATGATTTAGTATTCAATATTGAATGATGTGATACATCTACTAAATTGGGAAATACACTTGTAAATTTAGTTGATACTTATGATATTTGTATTTTGACTTGAGTGAGCATATAGATGATGGTTCACTCACTAAATTCACAAACTCATCAAAATTGCAATGTTGATTTTCAGGTACAAGAGAGACCTAGCTTCGAAGGTGATATAATAGAAGTCTAGTACTGTCAATTTTGGAAACAAGAATGGCTCAAAGGTCTGGTTAATACTTTGTTTAACTTCTCCTTTCTTGTTGAACTTCTTGTATAGAACTTTAAACTCCTAAATGTTATGTTATGTACAAATATGGATTATGTAATGTAATGACAATACGAGGAGTTTTGATCACTGGAAATACTTATGTTCTGTATGTTGCCATAAATAGTTGATGTGATTGCTCTAATATGTCATTTTCATAGGGTATGATCTTGAATGTCCTCTAGATGTTTGGGCATATGCTCTATAGTAGTGGTGTGTTACAGATCCCACCAAGAAACTGTAAATCGTAAGATAACAAAAGTAGCATTATAAATAAAATAAAATGATAATTAATTTTTAACAAGTACGAAAAGGGAATAAGCTAATACCTGGAGCAACTTTTGGTATTTGTCGAGTAACAATTGGCATCCCAAAATCCCAAGAAGGCCACTTATAAAGCTCCATTTGTTAGCTCAAGAGATAATGCATCATCGCACGATTAAGAACTGTTGTAATAGTTAATAACATTTCCCTATTAACTTCAACTTTCTTTGTAAAACCTAGTCTCAAATAGACACTAAGATTAAAAACACCCCAACTACAAAGAAATAGAGAGTAAAGTTGCCTTTCCCATTTGTCATTGATGAATGCAAGGTAAGATGTATACAAAGAAGACTAATTTTTTCAGATTAGCATTAATTGCTTCCTTCACCCTCTCCATGGCTTCAAAAACATAACCCATTATTTCTTTTTTACCACTATCTGCCAAGCAAAGTACCCTCATCAAAGGCTTATAAACTCGAATAACAAATTGTCATGGCGATTATTAAAATTTAGTATCTTTAAGTATAATTCTGGAAACCTCCAATCCAACATTAAACCTAGCATACTGAAATGCAACCTATTTATCATTTGTAAATATCTATCTCAACTCTTTTTTCATCATAACAAAACATTATAGTGATAAGAAATTCATTGCAAATCTTGTCACAATAGGACGACACACATTTCTACCATTGATAAAATCTTTTCTCATTAAATTTAACACCCATGCACAATTATAGATGAACTTGGTCACCTTTTTGGCTTTCTGCACAGTCTCATCAATAATAGGAAAATACCTACATCTCCTATATTTTCTAACATTAATTTAATGTCATATGCAGCACAAAGGAGTAAAAAAAAGAATTATACTTATTTTGTATCCTTTTTGCCGCTGTTTTATAAGAAAAATCATTATCAGTAATGAACTGAACAATATTTTCTGGCCTTATTTCATTTATAACTTCATCGAATATCTCAAATAAAATATCAGGATACCTAATAAGGCCAAATGCATTAGTAGACTTTAAAAACATTAAGTCCTTTATAGAATAAATAGAAAATTAATAATATACTTATGTCTCTTAGTTGTCCAACCATCACACATGATTGAACACTCATAAGTAGCCCAATCCATTCTTCCTTCTTCCAAATAATTTTTATTTTAGAAACTAAACAACTTAAAAGTTTACCTCTGTAGTTATCAATAAAAGGAGTTTTATATCCTGGACTGTAAGAGGCTATAACATCCACCATATGTAGTCTGATAATAATAAGATTAGAATTGAATGTAGAACATGTATCATACCACTATCTAGTCAATGTCATATCTACATTATGAGCTACATCTCCTAATTGCATGGCACTATAAATTAAAGGTTGGGCTCTAGGAGTTACTCGTGGTGAATTTGTCATCTGTGTAATATCCCATTTTCCCATACTAAGGGTTAGGACATTGGCTCTTAGACTATGATACATGAGTAATAGTGTTGAGAAAATTGTGAGGTGTATTGCATTCTCATGCACACCATGAGCATATACACGAATTTTTTATTTTTGTACACATTATACGCACTCATTTGACATATTTCGTGATATAGAAGGTTTAATATGATTATGATGTGAACGAAAAATTTTATGTCTTAAAAATTGGTTGATGAATTATAAATGGTGATTTAGAATTTATTTATTACAGTTGAGAGATTTAGGAATTTATGTGTATTTTTGGATTAGAAAAAATGCCAAGTGGCAAGATAATTGACTAATGGTAGTAGAAATAAGTGATAAATGGCAATAGAAATAATTGATAAGTGGTATTAGGAATTTAATGACAATTGGCATGGAAAATTAGGTGACAATTGGTTTAGAAATTGGGAGACAAATGAATTAGTTATTAAGAGGCACTTGAGGACCACAAGAAGAAGACAAGGGGTAGTTACAAGTGTCACAACACTTGCCACTCACCACTCATCACTCACAGCATAAACCTATTGAAAGACTCCACTCACCACTCATCACTCATGACATAAACCTATTGAAAGATTATCTTTCATTGTCTTTCATTTTGTTACTACATGCTCTCATTTTCTTCTTATTCTCTCAAAATTTGACACTCTCATCTTCTTCATTTTTCTTCTCCATCTCAAGACACTCTCATGTTCACCCTTACCACGTTGTGTCCTTACTATCATTCAACACTATCCACTCAAAGATCTTTGTTTTCTTCTTCATCTAGTTGATGAAAAACCAAATCTTTCCTTTTTGAAAGATGATGATCATGTAAACATAAAAAGCTAGGGTTTCATGGTAATTTGAAGAAGCTTTGAGTTAAACAAGTAATTAGCATATTGTTCTTCATGGTTTGTTAAATAGAAGCATTTATAATGATCATTAGGGATGATTGATGGTGAAAATGATGTTGATGATGAATGCTGGAAAATTGAATGAATGAATGGATACTTTCATGTTCTGTTTTTGATGTAGAAAAACGTGGATTGTTGGTTGTTTTACAAATTTATTAGATTGAGTTTTGAATTTAAAGAAAAGACAAGTGTAGTGTCTTGAAAAAAGAATAACTAGGGTGATAGTTTAGAGATAAAGTGATGATGAAAATGGTGTTAATAAAGTGTGTTGAAACATCAATGATAAATGTATATATATAATGATGTACTGTTTTTATATAGATGATAAACCATAATTTATGGATTGATGTATGAATGATATTAAGATGTAAAAGAGGTGAGAATGAAGAGGAAATGAAGTAGAAATGATGATTTATGCATGAGATGTGTTAGATGTAACATATAGGAGTTAAAATATGGAAAAACATGGAAGAAGTTAGCTGGAATTATCAGATATGATAACCCACGATCGTGGGAATGCCTCCAAGATTGTAAATTGAATTGTGAACTATCTTTGTGGTTTAATATAGATGAGCACATCGAGGATGGTTTGCTCATTGAGTTCACAAAACTCAACAAAATTACAACGTTGATTTTCAGGTATGAGAGAGGAGACTTAGCTTCTAAGACGTTCTAGAAGAAGTCTGGTATCCTGTTTTTAGACTCAAGTAATGGATCACAGGTCTGTCAACTGACATTAAGGAGTTAGATATAGTGTTTCTGTATAGTTCCTCATTCTTATAGAATGTTGTAAAGAGTAGTAAACTCTTATATGTTTTTGTGATACTGTATATATGGATTATGTAGCGAAATACTACAATGTAAACTATATTTTATGAATGAAATGAGGAATTGAGCTTTTGAATAATTGTGTTATTTGTATGATTCATATAAGTGAAGTTAATTGCTCTAATATGTTGCTTTCATTAGGGCATGTGCCCGAATGTCCTCTAGATGTTCGGGTATGTTCCTGGTGGAATTGGGGTTTTACAAGGTTTTGGTATCAAAACATGGTTTGGCATCCATAAGGACAAATATAAGCATATAGACATGATATATAGTGGGAGATTTGTATAGTAATCAAGATTATTGTTTATTATAGGTCCTCTGCTATAAGTGATCAAGTTGGAGAGTCAGTTGATCTAGAGTTTGTAGGAGCCAATAGAGAGTCTCCAGTATCTCGATCTGATCAAATCCTCCAGAGAATTCCTAAGAGGAGAGAAAGGAGATATGATAAACTAAGAAAGCAGATGGATATGGAATTCTACAGAAGTACAGACCCTTCTGAGGCTGAAGGATGGTTAGAGAGGACAAAAAGAGTATTCAATCAGATAAATTGTGAGTCAGATGAAAGATTTGACTATGCAATTTTGCGACTGCAAGGTTCAACTTATCAGTGGTGGAAGACTGTTCCAGGCAGTACCACTAGGCTTTGTAGTTTAAAGTGGGAAGACTTCCCTAAATTCTTCAAGAAAATTACATGCCGAATATCTACATGGATAGAACGATGAAAGAGTTCTTAGATCTGAAGCAAGGAAGTCTTACTATAGCTGAATATGAGATAAGATTGAATGAGTTGATAAGATATGCTACTGCCCTGATTCCAACTGAGGAGGACAAGTGTAGATGGTTTGAAGTTAGGCTGAATATGGAGATAAGAATGAGATTAGCCATTACTAATTTAAGTAGTTTTACTGAGCTGAGAGCCGCAGCAATCAGAGTAGAACAGTTGTTAAAAGATGGACAAGGAGAATACAGATAAGAGTCGTAATGAAGTCTATTCTAGTAGAAGATTCAGTAAATGCTTGAATAGATCTTTTAGACCACTGACTAGATCAAGATAGTTGGGATGTAGACAGAGGGGCAATTTTGAACAATCTAGTAATGGTATAGGTCTAGTATCTGGACAAGCACCACAAATGCCTCGTTGTGAGCACTATGGAAAGAAGCATAGTAGAGAATGTCGGAAGTTATCTGGAGCTTGTCTTCGTTGTGGTTCCTTTGAACATCAGATCAGAGATTGTCCCATATTTTTTAGAGCGACCAGCCAAAAAGAGCTTAAAGTTTAGAAAATGTGTATAAAAAGCCCCAGGCTCAGTATTAAAATGAGCCCGGTATCCACAACAGATACAAAGCAGTTATCAATGAGCCTAATATTTACAATAAATATGAGACAGTTAAAAAGACGCTCGGTCACAACAAAGTAACAACGAAAGTGGAGTCACATGTGCATTTTCATATACGTCCTTACATGTGTCTTATGATTGAATAGAAATGAATAAATGAACTGTTTGACATATAGTGGAAAATAAATGAGCATGTGTTGTGTTAAAAAATGTGAATTGACTTATTGTTCTGAAACTAAATGTGATATGATATTCAGTAATTATAATGTGATTTAAATGTAAATTAAATTGTGAACTATCTTTGTGGCTTAATATGGGTGAGATCATCAAGGATAGTTCACTCACTGAGTTCGTAAAATTCATCAAAATTGCAACTTTGATTTTCAGGTATAAAAGAGGAGACTTAGCTTCTAAGACATTCTGGAAGAAGTCTAGTACTATGTTTTTGGACTCAAGGAATGGCTCAAAGGTCAGTTAACTGACATTGAAGAGTTAGATAGAATGTTTTTATATAGTTCCTCATTCTTGTAGAATGTTGTAAAGAGTAGTAAACTCTTATATGTTTTTGTGATACTATATATATGGATTATGTAGCGAAATGCTACAATGTAAACTAAGTTTTATGAATGAAATGAGGAATTGAGCTTTTGAATAATTGTGTCATTTGTATGATGCCATATAAGTGAAGTTGACTGCTCTAACATGTTGCTTTCATTATGACATGTGGTCAAATGTCCTCTGACTGTTCAGGTATGTGCTCGGCAAAATGGGGTGTTACAATCTGCCACCTTCATTTCTGAAAATCAGGTCTAGATGCAACATTCACTTCTTGTTGGGAAGGAAAACTACCACTACTACCTTCAACAATTCCACTATCGTCATAATAATTAGTAAACGAACATCCACTACCAATTTCATAATTCTATCTCTCCCTTCTATCTTTCTCGTATTGATATTCTTTAAGCAAAGTTTTCATTTGTCACTTTGTATCATGACCTACTTTTTTACAACCTTCCACATCTCCTTTAACCCCAGCTAAATACTTCTTTAATCGAGTCATTCCTCCACATTTCAAATGCTTATTAGAAAACAAGCAAAGAGTATGATTCTTCATGCTGGGAACCAACATTGCATAAGCCCAAGCAAGATCATTATATCTTCCTTGAACTTCCTTCTATTTATCTATAAAAATAAATGAAGACATATTCCAAAACAAAGAACACATAATTTCATTCCATAATACAGATCTCCTTATTACATCATATAACTCATTTTGTATGATTACATCATATACAATTCAATTTCATCCAACAAAATTCAATTTCATTCACAATTCAAGTCATCCAACACAATTCACCAATAAGTCAAAAACCAACATTTCAAGTATTCAACATACACAATTACACAATACATATATCTATGTTATATAAGATAACTCATTTTGTATGATTACATCATATACAATTCAATTTCATCTAACACAATTCGCTATAAATCGAAAACTAACAATGCAAGTATTCAACATATATAAGTACACAATAACAAATCCCCTATATTTAAGATATCACAATCAAGTTTTAATAACTAGTTTTCTTTTCCAAAAAAATTTTAGTTCACAACTCGTTCTTATTAACTTTTTAATTATAGAAATTGTAGGCATGTAATAGTAATATTTTCTCCACATTTTTGTCTACGCACACCACATATATGTTGTACCTTTTAAGAGTTTTTTGCCTTAATTGTGTTGAAATATGTAATTCATAAATTTCAATATATGGTGTAATTCACTATAAGAAAATTACAAAATATCGTAAAAAATTTCATAGTAAATTAGCGACAGAAGAAAAAATCCTTCGTTAAAAGAGGAGGAAATTTTATAGCCAACTTTGCCGATGAAAATAAGCTCCAATGATTCCCAGCTAAAATTCTCGACAAATTTACATACAGAAAGAATTTCCATCAATAAATTAAAACTAAGGTCATTGTTGTTTAAATTGGACAGAAAATGACATTGTTTCCAATTTAAACAATGTTGTTTTCCTTCCAATTAAATCAACAGACTCCTCTTCCTTCTTCCTTTCTTCTTCATAGTCTTTATTCTTCATTTTTGTTTATTCTTTGTTTGTCCATCTCTGACCAGTCTAACTTGTTCATACGTCCATTGTCTGTCTGTCTGTCCTTCTTTCACCTTTGCTTTTATTGTCAAGGTTATTCATCTCTGCTATTGAGTTTATTTTTCTGCTTCATTTTGTGTTGTTAAATGGTTTTATGTTTTTTGGTTTCGTTTGTGTGGATTGAGTTGTCATGGTTAATTTTGGTTGTTAATGGGTCATTGTTTGTTGTTCTGTGTTAATGTTAGTGAATAATAAAAAAACAATAGTTTTGAAACAAACTAGGGATGAATTTGTGTAGTATACCAAGTATTCGATGAAAGTTCTATTAGGGATGAAAGATCGATGAATTGGTCGTAAAACTTAGAAATTTGTATCAGCCAAATTTACGTATGTGTCTTATTTATTAATTGGTTGCTTGAGTTTCTTTGTTTTGTTATTTTGGATAGGTAATTTGAGTTTAGTTAACTATAACTTTAAATATATCATTCTCTCTCAATAGATTAGATAATATAAAGATATATAGTACTAGTAATTGTAAACATATACTTTAGAAATAATATTACCTTTTTTTGGAGGCCCTTTTAAGTATCTTAATATTTGGTATGTCGTATTGATAAGTGTAAATTGCATCGTGTTTTAGGGCATAGTTTGATATGTATTTATCCATTAATCCCATCATTTAGTATGTGATTAGGTTAGAATTGTGTTAATTTGTTAATTATTTATGTTTTAAGTGTTTTCTAGGTTAGTACAAGCTTTGAACTTAAATATTATATTTTTTAGGTACCTTGATGTGTTTGCTACTATTTCAGGGTCAATATCAAAGAACAGAGGAGTTTTGGAAGACATTCAGGCCGAAACAATAACCCACAATCATGGCCAGATCGTGATAGAAGGCTTAGATGTAGGTGCAGGCCACAATTATGGCTTGCATCGGGCAGACGCGCAGACACTCACGAACTTAATATTTCAAGGGATTGTTTGGACGTTTCGGACCCCTAAAAAATCCTAGGGTTACCCAAAACCTAAAGAACTATAAAAAGAACATAAAGAGACAGAGAAAAGGAGCTTTTGCATCAGCCATTTTGAGAAACCCTAAAGAGAAATCAATGAGAGATTGAGAAAGAGAAGAAGGAAGAGAGAAGAGGACAAGAAGCTGACTAGACGTACTTCCCAGATCAGGAGGTTTCCTGACCTTGCTGCCTCCCATCCTCCATTCGATTGTATTTCCTATTTATTTCCAATTTTATCAATATATAGAATTAGATTGAATAGTGATGATAGGATCTCGAATGTTTAAGATGTTTTAAACTCACCTTTAGAGTTTTATTCTTGAATTAATGAAAATCTGATTGTTTTATGTTATTTGGATTTGTTATGGTTTGATTCTAAAATTTCATAATTCGGTAATAAACTGAGAGGGTGAATCAAATGAAAAATGATTAAATTGGACTAACAAGAGTTATGTGATTTAATAGAGATAAAAATTGAATAAGATCAAGAAATTATGCAAAGGGAGATCTTGCTTAGGTTTCTGATAGTTTGCTAGAAAATTTTAGAACTAATTAGGATTTTGGATAGGTTGTAAATTGAGAGATTGCAGCTCTCATAATCTGATTAGGGTTTATGATTTAGGGTTAATAATTATAACTCGAGAGAGAGTAACTAACCCTAGGATAGTCTAGACTAACAATATGATAATTCATAATCAGTTAGGTTAGCATTAAGGATAGGTAAATTTTCCTTTCTCTCAATTGGTAAATTCTTTCGGTTGATTCTTAGTGTGTTACAGTTTCTTAATAATTAGTATATTTGTTTTTTATTCTTAATTTGATTGATTAAATTGAATTCTTGTTTTTAGTTTTATTGCATCTTGGATTTCTATTTTTGTTTCTAGCCTTAGATTTTAGGATTAAATGAACTCCCACCTCGTGGGATTGACACCTTTAGTACTAAGCTAACAAACCATGCGCACTAATATTAAAACTTAAATACAATAAACACCTGATCAAGTTTTTGGCACCGCTACTAGGGAGACGATTAGTTTAATTCTTATAGTCTAAGGCTTTTTCATAATTTTTTGTTTAAAAATAAAATAAAAATAGAGAAAGAAGTTTGGGGCTAAAGTCGAGATATGTTAAGACATCTTAGAGTGAGAATGAGACATCTGAAGAGCTAGATGCCAAGAACAAATGGAAACACCAATTATGGAGGATAGATATTATAGGGATCAAGGAACTTTTGCAAACTATAATGAGGCATAACATGGTTAGGGAAGTAACGACCTTTATTAGAACATATACACTCCAGGGTGGCAGAATCACCCAAATTTCTATTGATCTTACAGTGTAAGGACTCACTTAGGACATCAAGACCTATTAGGATTTCAGCAAGATAAGTCTAGTTTATGGGATTCTAAAATGGACAAGATCCTTGATAGGCTCACGGAGATGGAAAAGGGCAAGAAGAGACTAGAAGAGCAAATTGAACAAGTAACAGAAAATCATGCCTCGTCTATTCACAACCTAGAGATTCGAGTGAGAGATTTCCCATGATTTTTGTATAAGAAGTGTGGAAGAATGGCTGGGAGAGCCAGAAGGATCAATGGAGAAAACCTAAATAAACCCCACCTTATTGAAGACCAAGAGACGAAGAAAATGGATGAAGAAAAGAATGTTAACCATCCCTATTATTCATTAGTTCTTAATATACCATGTGTGAACTTAAAAAAGTCTTTGGTAGATTTCCATTGAAAGAACCTTATCCTTCATATTAATGATGACCAAGTGACATTCAACATGAATGATTTATTAAAGAATTCGAAGGAAAGTAGCACATTCAGGATATTGATGTGTTGAAATCTTCTAAAGAACAAAAGGACGAAGAACATATGACAACAGACATTGAGTTTAAAGAATCCATGAAAGTCTCTATTCGGGAATCAGAAGAAGCAGAAGAGGCAGAGACGATTAAGGAAGAAAGAGAGCAACTCACCTTCTTATAAGACAAACTATTGTATTCGATGGAAGATTCAGGGAGTTTTGTTATTCCCTATTTTATTGATAGTTTGTCAGTGAAAGGACATTACTGAAATTAATTGGTTTTCTCAACCTTATCAATATTGTCCCCCTGATCATTTTTCAATTTATAGCTTGCTCATAGGCTACAAAATTAATGTTGAACTTTTAGTCTTACTTTATTTCTTTTCACGACCCACACTCTCTTACTATCCTCACTTCATTGTCTCTTTTTAATCTTAATTGGCTTTCATATACCTTTTTCGATATTAAGAATGTAAGATTAATTTAATTATTAGCTTTTGTAAAGATGTACCTATTATTGAATCAATCATGGATGAAATTTTCTATCATATTGTCACAACCTTCCTAATAGAAAGTGACTAGCACGTATTAGTATGATATCATAAAGTACCTTATACCTATTTACAGAGAGAAATTTAACATATGTGTGTCCATTATGTTCCTCCATATTTATTAAGTTATTGAAGTTTGTATAAATTTTAATGTTTTAAAGTAAACAAACTCAAATTTTCTATAAGAGTCACTCTAGCAATATTAGTCCAACTTCATACATTAGTAATCATATTATATATCTTATTTTATCTATAAAAAAGGGTGATGGTAACAAAGATCCTATACTTGACATATTAACTTTTCATTTATTAAAGAAGCTTAGTGTAATCATTCAACAAGTGGGGGTGACCATTTCATAAATTCCATGCATTACAATATTAAGAAGAGATTGATTAGAAGTGAATAGACTACAAGCATGACTATTTCATAAATTCCATCTATTACTCATAATTGAATCCTTCCTATTATATGGATCTCAATTTGATGAATCATAATAGTTTTCCCTATCTTTCAATAATGATTATATGATTTTATTTTTTCCTTACAACTGTTGTTTTATTGATTGGTTGGAGTGAAGTCAATTTATTTTTGGTTGGATTATGTTGGTTGCTATCAGGGACTTATTAAAGCTTATGTTTTGGCCATTTTTTGTTTTAGCTACTTGTAAATGGTTACCTCCTTTTATGTACCACCAATTGTTATATGGTTACCTATTTTCATGTACCACTAATTCTTATCTTCTTTTCTTCTTAATTTAGTAGTTAGTCTTTTAGTACTAATTTCCTTATTTATCTCATCTGAGGGCTCTTGGTGTTTTTTTAAAATAAATTATTAGAGATTCCGTTAGTGTTACTCATTTGATATCCACAAAGGTAATACCAATTGGTGTAATTCATTTGATATACTTCATATTGACCTCCTAGATTAAAAAAATCAATTGTAAGTACCTACACAAACTTGGTCCTTGGAGATTAGTTACTAATTTTTCTTTCAACCCATATCATTTTAGGTTTACTTCATAAGCATTATTTCAAAGAGAAACTTCTATAGATATGTCTATAATCACCAAAAAATAGCTTTCACATGATGAGAATTCAAATTGCTATTACCATATATGAGAAAGACCTTTAAGAGTATAACTTATATGCATTTTTAGGTTTAGTTAGAGGATGTGGGTTATATAATGTTTTCTTTTCAACATATGAGGTATTAGGAGTTCTCTTTATATGATAGTGGAGCCTAACAAATAGTTTAAATTATGCTATGCTCTTTTAATGAAAATATGACCTATGGTGATTTAGAGAAAATGTCATGATTCTTTGTTTCTTATAAGGTCTACATTAAATGGGATTTGGAGTGCTCTTTGTGTGATAGTAGAGCCTAAAAAATGATTAACATATGATACACTCTTTGACCTACAGTGATTTGGAGATAATGCAATGCCTTTTTGTTTCTCATAAGGATTGATATTAAACGGGAGCAAGTATCATGCCTTTATGCTTATAAAGAGACCTATAATGATTGTGAGTCTGTTTCATATCATTTTAATGTTAAAGAGGCTTATATGAATGAGAATGAGGTTGTAAGTTCTTTTGAGATGACCTTGCATAAAAATTGTGCCTATTTTTGCCTTTATTATTATACCCTCTAGGTTTAGAATATGATCCATACATGAATTTCCTTATGCTTGGGACTTAGAGGATAATATATGGGCATGTATTTTTTGTAAACATTAAAAAAAATGCAATATGATCATGTGAAGATTCAGATATAGTCTCATCATATAATTGCTTGGCCCTTATAAAAATACTCTAGGCATTCTTTAATGCAATTCCTTAACTGAAACTATCCATACCTATCATTAAAGTTGTTTTGAGCTAAAAAATGAACATTTGATATGTATGAACCAATTCCATATCTTACTGGAGGTTTAAAAAATAAACACCTAATGTGTATGAAAAAATGGTTATTAAAAAAACGCAAATAAAGTTAATTGTTATCTTTATCCATAATAACGGTTTTTCATAATAATTCTTTTTGCATAATAATGGTTATGTTCTTGTGAAAAAATTTATATGTTGTCTTTGTCTATATATGATATTGCGAAGAGGTTAATTGTTTTTTTCAAGCAGAGATCGAGGCTTCAATGGCTTAAGCAATATTATAAGTTGTAGGATATGAAAACATTAATAGAAAGAAAACAAAATAATACATAACTTAAAACTCATGCCTATCTATACCTATGCTCAATTCAAAACTTATCAAAAACTAGCTAATTGTTCGTTTTCTTTCTTGTAGGCTATATTCTATGTTGAAGAGAATCGATAATTGTCCAACCACATTCGTCTTCTTTGTAGTTTGCGATTGTCCATCTATCAAGGTAAGTCATTCAACTAAGTAATGTCTACAATGTGATCAGTTTTGTGATGTTCTTTGCAATTTTACCTCTAATGATTGATGAGTTTTTAGGTTAGGTTTTAATGGTCTAAGTATTTATGTTTGGCATTGTTTAGTTTGAAACATAAAGACTTGAAATTTAATGTGATTAATTCAAACTTAGTATTAACATAAGAAATTCACGTAATTGACGTGACAATTCTTCGCATAATAAACTCCTAGGATGGTATATAGGCTGAAAACCCGTGATGCAACTCCTATGAGGCTTATCGGTGAAAAATTCCATGAGCTAAGGAGTCATTGAAGAACTTATTTTCTCGATTCATATGGCCTAACAATGTCACGTACTATAGTGCTTGATTAAAATCAAACTTTGGAAGTGAACTTGTAGGTGATTGATTCAAATATAAAGACTTGAACTTCAATGTGATTGCTCGATCTAGTGTTGGAATTAATATATGTAAGCAAAAAATGTGCTTTTGATCTTTTGAGGAAACTTATTTTATTTATTGTAAACCAATTTCCACTCTTTTTATTTTAATATAAACTTAGAAAAATAATATGTAGGTTCTTTTTTTACTTCTTAATGTCAGTTCTGACAAGAAATTGATTAGGAAATTGCTTTATTTGATTGATACTCACATATGTTGTCCATCAATTAAGTTAATATATCGATAAGCCAAGTACAGTTTATTTATAGGTTGCTTATAGGTATTAAGATATATTAAGGATAATAAAGATCAAAGCTTTATCTTTCCTAAAAAAATACTTTTGTAAAGTTGTAAGGTTCTTATAACTTCGAATGTGGTGACTGTCTAATCACTAAGGTGAAATTGGTTATGATTGAGTTTTCTAATTGTGAAATCATATGGTGAGATAGGTTGGTTTCAATTTGGAGTGGAAATGGTTAGAGACTTGTAAAAACTTAGGAGAAATGAAGGATCTAATGATGAGTAAAGTAAAGATTAAATTTTCTGTAAGATTAATATGGATACTACCATAATGTTATTATATCTAACTATGAAATCACTTTTTTAAATGATAGTTTTGCATAAACGAGTAATGTTGATAGATCTTAGATGTATAAACGATTAACACCTGATGGTTTCATTAATCATGAGTTTGTTGAGAGAGTTGAAGCTTTTATTGACTATTTATATTTTCAACCTGCATATATGGATGGTCCAAAAATCATATGTCCATGTATAAAGTGAAAACATATTCGCTTTCCTCCTATTCATGAAGTGAATCTCCATTTGTTAAGAAAAGCATTTGTTCTAAATTATTTTGAGTGGACACGACATGGGGAGCCCATTAATTTGTAGCAACTTAAGGGGTAATAAAGTAAACTCATTGATAAATATGGATGAGTTTGAAGGGGAACTAGATTTATAATAAACAAATGGGTACAACTAAAAATCCTTACACCCAAATGGTTTATGATGCAACCGGTTATACCTTTTAGGCAAATACAGAAAATCTTAAAGAAGAACCAAACCCAATTGTAAAATGGTTTTTTGATTTGCTAAAATCAACTGACCAAGAATTATGACGAAATTGTGAGACCATAACTCAATTATCTTCAATTGATTAAATATTGAATATAAAATCTAAAGGACATATATTTTCAAAAAAAAGTCTAAAGGGAATATTTCTGATCAAAGTTTGGATAATTCTTGTTTGGTATAATGAAACATTGCCTCTTGATCATACAATAGCTGATAATTTTTACAATATAAAGAAACTTATTAGGATTCTTGGTTTTCTAGTTAAAAAAAATTGATTGTTGCAATCTAGAACATATGTTGTTTTGGGGAGATGATGTGGAATCATATGAGTGCAAATTTTGTAGTCAATCTAGATTCAAACCTAGAAAGCATACTATAAATAGAAATTAGTACCCTAAAAATGGATGTATTATTTCCTGCTAACTCCGAGACTTTAAAGAATATATACCTCTAATGTCACTAAATCTCACATGAGATGACATAATGAACATGAATAATAAGATGGAAAAATGAGCCATCCTTTGGATGCATTCGCATGAAAACATTTCAATAACACCCATTTTAAGTTTACAGCTAAAAGTTGAAATGTTAGGTTAGGATTGTCAACAGATGGATTCCAACCTTTTGGTCAATCTGGCTAACAATATTCATCATGGACAATTATAATTACTTCTTATAATTTGCCTCCATGGATGCGTATGAATGAGGCATATATGTTCTTGACTGTGATTGTGTCAGGGACTATAAATCCAAAGTATAAAATTGATGTATTCTTACAGCCATTGGTTTCTGAATTGCATCATCTTTGGAAATTTGGTGTGGAGACATATGATATGTCTCTTAAAAATTTTTTGTTAAGAGCATCTTTTATGTGGACTATTAGTGATTTCCCTACATATGTTATGTTGTGTGGATGGAGCACAACAAGAAAATTGACTTGTCCTTATTATAGCAATGATTATGTGTTTTGTCTTCCTGATGGGGACAAAACATCTTAGTTTGACAACAACACGAAATTTCTTCCTCCAGATCATCTGTTTAGATGCAATAAACAAATGTTCATTAAAAATAGGATGGTTTAAATGCCTCCTCGCCCTCACAAAGCAGTGAAGAGATATTAAAGGAGATTGATGAATTAGGGTTATTAAAAGTTACAGAACTTGAGGCTAAAGAAGTTAATAGAAGCATTAGTAAAAGCTTTTGTTAGAAAAAATGAAGTATCTTTTAGGATTTGGATTTTAAATATTGGAAAACTAATTTGATACTTCAAAATCTAGATATGATGCATATTGAAAAAAAATATTTTTGACAATTTGTTCAACACCATAATCAACATTTAAGAGAGGACAAAGGACAATGTAAAATCATGAGCTGATTTGAAACTTTTTTATAGAAGGAATAAATTATATAAAGATCTTCAAATTGGTAAATATCCAAAAGCATGTTACACTTTGGACAAAAAACAGAAGTAAATTTTATATGAATGGTTGAAAAGTCTAAAGTTTCTCAATGTTTATATTTCGAACTTGGCAAGGTGTGTGGACATAAAGAAGTACAAATTATTTGGGATGGAAATTCCTGATTGTCATATGTTTATGCAAAGGCTAATTCCAATTGCATTTTGGGAGTTGCTACTGAATAACGTTTGAGAAGCTTTAATAGAATTAAGTTTATTCTTCAAAAGCCTAACATCATTTGAAATAAAGTTGGCTTAAATGGAAAATCTAGAAAGGCAAATTCCAGTTATCTTTTGCAAATTAAAAGGGATTTTCCCCCCAAGCTTCTTTGATCGTATGGAGCATCTACTCATACATTTAGCACACGAAGCTAAACTTGTTGGTCCAGTTTAATATCAATAGATGTATCCGTTTGAGAGGTAATTATAGTTAATATTTAAATAAAACTTATAACATGTTTTAGTCACAGAATTCTAATAACCCTATTTGCATCACTTAAAGAAAAATGTCAAAAACAAGGCTAAAGTTGAAAGTTTGATGTGTAATGTGGAGGAAGTAAGTTCATTTTATTCAAATTATTTTGAGCTGCCTGTGCACATAAGAGAAAGAAAATTATCTCGTAATGACGATAGGGGAGAAACGAGTTATATTGATGGTAACTTATCCATTTTCACATAGCTTGGATGAATATATAGAAGGTTAATAAGAAAAATGTTAACATAAGAAGAAATAAAGATTGCTCATGGTTACATTTTGTTAATTGTCAAGATGTTTAACCTTTTGTGCAATAAGTTTAAGTTGATTTTGAAACTGATTATTTGGGTTTTCGAAGTTAGTGTTGTTCACAACTAAAATGCATAATAATGCTTTTAGAATATAAGAGGAATGGTTACACGAGCTAATTCCCGAAAAAACACAAGATACTATAAAGAAGTTAAAAGACACTTTTCTCGATGGTTTGAGAAATATGTAAGTTTTCACTTGTAATAATTGAAATGGTTGAATTATCATATCAAAATGTTTAAATGAAATTATACTATTTAATATGATAAATTATTTTTTATATAGGCCTTAGAAAATCCAATAGAGAACAAGATACATATGTGATCTTACGAAAGGACCTTTGCAAACTATTAAATCGTATCTGGTGTATTTTATCAATGGATACAAATTTTATACAAAATATCATGGTCATAGTATAGCAATAGTAAATAGTAGGGTTAGGTTATAGGGAGAATTGATGGATTACTATGGTAAAATTATTAAAATATTTAAAATTAAGTACCTCGTTTTGCCAATAAAACAGAGTATGATATTTATGTGTGAATGGTTTAATCCAACTCCTAATGTTGGAAAAAAAGTGCACAGAAGATATAATCTAGTTGAAATTAACCAACGAAGAAGTTTTAGACAATTTGAACCTATCATGTTAGCGAAAAAAGCGATCTAGGTGTATTATGTCCGTTTTCCCAACTTACGACGAGATAAGTCAGATTGGTTAGCTGTTTACAAAGTAACCTACTGGTTTTTTTTAATTACATGGAAAAGGAGAAATAAGATAATTGAAAGTGAAGTGTTTTAGGAAGATGTTTATGAAATAAATGCATGTGTAACATATGATGAGAATGGACCTTTGAACGATCTAAATAATAAATATGTTGAAATTTTATTTGTGCAGGATGAGAAGGGTGAGAGATCTGAAGAGGAGCTTGAGTTTGATTCTAATTCTTTAGAAAAAGAAGATGATAATTTTGATTTACAATTAAGTGATGATAGCGATTAATTTGTGATTGTAATAGAATATTATATGAATAAATCTATTATTACATTAACTGTTGTTATATATTTAATTTATATTGTTTTATCAATGTAATATTTAATAAAATGTGAATTTCAGGTTAAAATATGCCACAAAAGAGAAAAAAGAAATGATACGGTGCCCAAGGGTCTGGTTACCACCATTTGGATGAGCCAGTGCAGGACCAAGTGAAGGATCACATTCTACAGCTGCTATAGAATCAGGTGTTGCAAGTCCAGCTACTTCACATCCAAATGAGGCATCACGTTCTCGATCTACAGTCCTTACACAGTCACCTTCTGTACCTACTACTATACCATCCACCACCCCTATACCAATAGAGATATTAAGGGTAAACATTGCAGATAAAGGAGATGGCCTCTAGCTTGGAGCTAAGGGAGTTGATGGAAGAACTTACATCACAATTGTCAATAATCTGTGAGTGAAATTCTAAAAATTTTGTAATACATGATAACACTATAGGTTTATACTAAAGTTATAGGTTTTAATTTGAAAATAATCCAAAATAGCTTATAGATTAGGTTGGTTCTGTCTGGAATATGCTCCATAAATATCTCATCTAAGTTCAAGAAGAAGATAGATCTTGAGGTTTTATGTGGATGAATATCTCTCAAGCGACAAAGGATTTTTATTATCAGAAGTTTGAGGTACAAAAAATATATTCTTTAATCTTTTCTATTTGTCTAATTTTATACATTAATTAGATAAATATTGTAGTTTATAAGTACTTATAGTATGTTTTTCTTTTTTTCAAAAAGAATTTTTTTGGGATTCAAAATTTGATGCTATAATTTATATTGTATAGGAGAGGTGAGCTTGTGCACGTTATAGAGACTTTCTTAGCTTGATACATAAGAATGGTCTATGACCTCTTTATATATCTGCAAAATATGGACTCGTTGGCAGCAGTATTGGGCATCATTTATGGCAATGTCCATTTCAGGGCATAATTCTATAAAAAGGATAGAGGATTGAAGAGAGAGAGTCTACTCATACACACTGGAGGATTTATGACCCACTATGAGTATGCAGAGAAACTTGTATCTAAACTTTACACTTATATTCTGATTTTTGTACTTTGATTCCCGTACACTCTGGAGGATTTATGACCCACCAGGAGCATGTAGAGAAACTTGTAAGTATCTAAACTTTACACTAATATTATGAGTTTTGTACTTTGATGAATGAAAATATATTTGTATTATAAAAAATAATAATGTTATAAATGTCTGGTGCCATTAATGGTTGTGTTGTTGAGTAAATTTTTTGTTCAACAAGGGTAAATACCATCAAAATAAAAGAAACTCTGTCGAAATTTTTGTAAATTGTAGTTCACTTATAACACGTTATTTTAATGCAGGAAAAATCTATGGGCAGGAAGCCTACACTATGTCATCTCTTTTTGCACACCCATACTAAGAAGCATGATGGTGTGACTTTCATCAACATCCGATGTAGAGAACTTAATGTATGTAAAATTTATACTTTAATATTAATTCTTAAAAATTATCACTTATTATCATAAACAATTATAATGATAGGATCAATGTAGCATCCCACTCTCATTAGACATTTGTGTCCATACATCCATTAGACATTCAATCATATACCTAACGGAAGTGGCGCGCTAACTATATCACTTTCACTTAACTCATGGCATCATAAATTAAAACATAATTATCTCAATGTCTAAAACCCAGAATTTCCTCTTTTCATTTCATCAAAATATAAAATGCAATGTAACATTATATACAACATCCATGTATACACAATATTAAAGACCTATTAGAGTCTACATCTCTATTGACAAAACATGCTACATATATGAGGAATTTTACAAAAACCTTATCCAATTCTTCAGTTCCAATTGACCGACCTTTTAAGCCATATCTTTTATCTAAAATTCGTACTAGATCTCTTCTAAGTTGTCTTAGAAGCTAAGTTGTTTCTCTCGAACCTAAAAAGTCAACATTACAATTTTTGTGAGTTTTACAAAGTCAGTGAGTTAACCATCCTTGATGGTTCACTTGTATCACGTAACATAACAACTCATATAATCACATAATTCACATCATTTCATTTATCAACGTTTAGCATCACAAAACACTTTGTTCATCAGTTTTCACATTTTTCATTCAATTCAATTCAACAATACATTGCAATCATTCAACTCATACATATCATGTGTGTAAGAAATGTTCATAAGACTCACATTCGTTTATTATGTTGTTGTGACCGAGTGCTTTTTTCACTATCTCATATCCGTTATGGATACCGAGTTTATTAATACTGTCCCTTATCCGTTAAGGATACAAGGCTCATTTTATATAGTGAGCCAGGGGCTCTTACCATATTATGAGCTTTAAGCTCTTTTGCACTGGCGAATCTGGTCACAAATAGCTTTATATTTCATACATTCATGTAATGAAATGCATCAGATGTATTTAGTAAAATGATTTTGCTCAATCTTATATATTCATATTCACTATCACAATCTCATTCGCATTTATCATCAGATCTTGGTCTGGCATTCAACATTTAAGTTGAGAATCACTTATTCAGTCAAATTCACATTTAATGAGCACTTTCGATATGTTATTCATGCATCAAATGCCTCAGACATTCACTGTACGAAATCATTACATACACATCACTTAATAATTCAATATATAGTTTAATAAACAATTAATCAAAGTCAGACCATCTTAGGTTACCAATTGTTTGTTCCAGATAGCTTATTGCCTTAAGATCCCATCAATGTCGGGATGCAATCGCTCTAATTGCTCCTCTATATCATGCAAGCATACACTTTACTACTTTACACATTCACATGAATACTCAATTATATACACATGTATATGCATTATATATAATGCAAGTTCAATGACAATTTTGGGTATATTTCCTTAATATGCATCTAATAATCAATTAACATCTTTTAATCATTCTTTAATATCTACACTTTACTCACTTTAATCACCTCATTCATCAACTAGTTTCATTCAAGATCTCATTCAAGCCTAATTACCTCATATAGGAGCACCTTAGCATTGATTGGTTCATACTTCACTCAAAAGACAACTCTTTTTCTCCATAAGTCTGGCCACGATCGTGACGGAAACATTTTCTGGCCAGGCCACGATTGTGCCTTGCACCTTCTTCCTCCACTCACACGAATTCAACATATAGTCTAACATGAACTTCACACCAATTTTTTAGAATTCACTACCTCTAATAAAACATCATTTCCCACTAATTTAACTACCAATTTGATGTCATTAAGCTGTCAAACCTCTACTCATTTGATTCATCATTTTCAACTAAATCTCATCATTCACGAAATCTTATCCTTTTTCCATAATATATCTCATTCATAAACATCAAACAATTTATTTTCAAAATTCATCATTTCAAGTTGATAAACTCTTCATTTATACCTCAATTTTAGTTCAATATTATCCACACACTAATCAAAATCCATGATTGATCATAAAATAAAAATAAAACATATTCATATACATATTCATCTCTAATTTTTTTGCACATGCTTAACTCCAATTTTTATCTTCATTTCACTTCTAAATTATTATTATAATTTACTTCATTTCAAGACACAATATTAGCCCTTTCTTTAACCTCTAGATCATTCTAGTTCATCCATATATAAACTACCTAAAAATTCATGTGATTAAACATTAAAAATAGAATATGTTCATATCATCTGTTTATGAAATTTCTGCACTCTTTTTACGTCATCATAGTGCTCTTTTTATCTCAAAATCTTCTCTACAATAACTTATGAAGGTTAATCATCTTCTACGCAAAACCAAGACATTTATATGCTTATTTCATCACTCATGATTCACACATATAAACATTACCATTTCATGTTCATATAACCTCTAACTATCATCAAATTTTGTTTTATTCAACAAAATATGAATGGTAATGCTTTATAGTTACTTGTTTAGCTTCAATATCGTCAAATTACTCTTAACGCTAGTTTATCAACACCATACGATCATCATCACTCTAAAGGTGGTAGGTTTAGGTTTTCTTATGGAAAATGAAGAAGACAACAAGGTGAGAGTAGTAAGTGAAAGGTGAGGAAAAGCTTCAACATTGATGAAGGAAAGATAGGTATCGTGAATGAAAAAGAATGAAGGAGATGAAGAAGATTACGAAAAGAAGAAGAAAAAGCAAAAATGAAAAACAATTAAGTGGTCTTCCAAGAAGTTAAGAGAATCGTGGGTTAAAACATGGCTTGGAAAGTGACACTTGTCACTTGCCACATGTCTAATCTCTATTGGTTTACACTTGGTTCTCTTATTAATAGCAAGTGACACTTGTCACTTGCCACATGTCCAATCTCTATTAGTTTACACTTGGTTCTCTTATTAAACTAGTCCATTTAACTCCAATTTCTACTCCAATTATCTCTAAATTTCAATATAGGTTATCAATAAATCCTAATGTCATTTGTCAATTATTTCTAACAACATCCATCACTTATTTCTACTACTATTTGTCAATTGTGCTGCTACTTGTCATTTTTCCTAGTCCCTAAAATATTCAAAATTTCAGAAATTATCTAAATTTCATCAAACTTTCTAAATCAATACTATACTCATCAAATCCATCTTTCACGACATATAAACCACATTCCTATAGAAAATCACATTTATAAATCAATTATACCTAGAAAATGTCTATGAATGCATGTATAATCATTTTAACATGTGCAAACATTAATATTCAGATATGTGTGCATGATATATTATGTATGAGCAATGAAATTCACTTTATAACTTCTAAAAAATCTATCATGTACAATATTCTAGGGTTCTAACCCTTATTATAGGGTAATGGGATGTTACAATTCTCCCCTCCTTAAGAAATTTCGTCCTTGAAATTCTTACCTGATTCATCGAATAGGTGGGGATATTGGTTACTCATATTCTCCTCGGTTTCCTAAGTTGCTTCCTCACTCGAGTAATTCTTCCACAGGACTTTCACTAATGGAATTGCTCGATTTTTCAATTGTCTCTTCTAATATCCCGCTATCTTGACCGGCACCTCAATGTAACTCAAGTTACTAGCAACTTTAATCTCTTAAGCCGGTAACACATGCATCGGATCAAACTGATATCTCTTGAGCATACTCACGTGGAAAACATTGTGTATCTGAGACATCTCACTCGGTAAGGCTAATCTGTACGCCAGTGTTTTTATCCTTTCAATGATCTCATAAGGGCTAGTATACCTAGGGCTTAACTTTCCTTCTTGCCAAATTTCAACACTCCTCGTCAAGGCAATACTCTATGAAACACTTTATCCCCTACACTATATTCCATATCCCTTCAGTGCTGGTCCACATAGCTCTTTTGTCTACCTTGAGCTTCTTTAATTCTACTTTGGATCAGTTTCGCCTTATCCATAGTATCTTGTATCAACTATGGGCCTTCTACTATTCTTAAACCCTCTTCGTCCCAATACAGAGGTAATCGACATTTTCTACTATACAATGCCTCACATAGTGCCATTTTGATACTACTGTGATAGTGTTTATTATATGCAAACTCAATCAAGGTTATATACTGATCCTATGCTCCTTAAAACTCCAATACACATGCCCTAAGCATATCCTTAATAGTCTTAATTGTCCTCTCACTCTGTCTATTCGTCTGAGGATGAAATGCAGTACTGAAGTTTAACTTCATACCTATAGCTGAGTATAAGCTTTTCCAAAATCTCGAAGTGAATATAGGATCCTTGTTTGATATAATGGACACTGGATTCCCATGCAATCTAACTACCTCATTTACATATCTCCGAGCCAACTAGTCTAATGAGTTATTCTCTCTCACTGTTAAGAAATGGGCCAACTTAATCAATCGGTCCACTACTACCCATATAGTTTCATTTTGCCTCAGAGTCTTTGGCAATCCCATTATAAAATCCATAGTAATTTGTTCCCATTTCTACTCTAGAATAGGTAATGAATGAAGCTTCCCAACCAGAGCTTGATGCTCAGCTTTAATTTACTAGCATGTTAAACACTTAGCTACATAGTCCGCCACTTGTTTCTTCATCCCTGACCACTAGAAATGCTACTTCAGTGTGTTATATATCTTGTTGGTACAAGGATGCATAGCATATGCTGCTACATATGCCTCCTCTAGAATTTCCTTTCTCAAATTATCGGTGTTAGGGACGTAAAAATATCTGCTCTAATTACAGTGTCTTATTTTTCAACTTAAACTCAGAATTTTGATTTATTTTTAACTTCTCTATAAGCTTCACCATTTTGGGATCTTTTCTTTGAACCTTTCTGATTCTGTCCAGTAACATCAGCCTTAATCTCAGTGAAACTATCAATGCCTTATTTTGCTCTAGATTCAATTCCACATTCAAAGCTCTCAATTGAATTAAGCTCGGTAACCTCGATAACTGAATCTGAGCTACACTATTATTCGACTTTCTACTCAGTGCATCTGCCACCATATTAGCTTTTTCCTGGATGATACTCAATCGAGCAGTCATAATCTTTCAACTGCTCTATCCATCTCCTTTGTATCATATTTAACTACTTTTGACTCAACAGATACCTTAAGCTCCCATGATCAGTATATATCTGGAAAGTCTCTCCATATTGATAATTTCTCCATATCTTTAGAGAAAAAACTACCGCTACAAGCTCTAAATCATGTACCAGATAATTAATCTTATGAGACCTTAGTTGTGTCCATACATAAGCTATCACCTTTCCATACTGCATCAACACACATCCCAATCCTTGATGTGAAGCATCACTATATACTACATATCCTCTAGTTCTTGAAGGAATAGTCAACACTAGAGTCATAGTCAACCGATGTTTTAGTTACTTAAAGCTTCTCTGACATTTGTTATTCTATCTAAAAACCACATTATTCCTCAAAAGTTTAGTCAGAGGGGCTGGGATCAATGAGAACCCCTTGACAAACCTCTGATAATATTCAACTAATCCTAAGAAACTCTGGATTTCAAACACATTCTTCAGGGTTTCCCACTTCATAACTGCTTCTATCTTCTTTGATCCACTTATAAGCCTTGTCCAGTTACTATGTGACCCAGAAACACTACTTGATTTAGCTAAAACTCACATTTACTAAATTTGGCATATAGCTATTTCTCCCTCATAATCTATAAGAATACTCTCAAATGCATATGTACTCTCAAATGCTCCGCATGCTTTTCTCTACTCTTTGAGTACAATAAGATGTCATTAATAAACACAATTACAAAATGATCCAGGTAAAGCTGAAACACCTTATTCATCAATGCTATAAATACAGCTGGGGAATTAGTTAACCCAAACAGCATTACTAAGAACTCAAAGTACCCGTACCTGCTTTTGAACACACTTTTCGATACATTAGCCTCTACTATCTTCAATTGGTAATAATCAGATCTCAAGTGCAACTTAGTAAACACCTGAGCTCCTTGGAACTAATCAAGCAAATCATTGATTCTAGGAAACAGGTACTTGTTCTTCACTGTTACCTGATTTAGTTGCCTATAATCGATGCACAGTCTCAGAGTTCCATCTTTCTTCTTCACAAATAATACTAGAGCTCCCTATGGTGATACACTTGGTCTAATAAAACCCTTTTCCAGTAACACCTTCATAGATATAGGAGAAGCATCTAGAACCGAATCGATTGTGAACTTAGTTTGCCTCTCTGGATGTAAGCTAGATAACTCAGTGGGAAACACATTAAGGAATCCCCTAACCACAAGAATGTCCTACACATTCTACTTAGTTCGAGTATCGATGACGTGGGTAAAATAAACTTCACACCCTCCTTGCATAAACCTCAAGGCACTCTTGAATGAGATCAGCCTTGTTGGCACTACTTAACTAATACCTCTGAAAACTGCTCTCAGCTGATTAGGAGATTCTAATATTACCTCCTTAGTATAGCAGTTCATAATGGCCCTATGAGTAGTGAGTCAATCCATACCTAGGATAACATCTATTTCCTTTAGCTGTAACACAATCAAGTCTGCCTCTAATTTTGCATGATCAATTCTAATTAAACACTTCTTGCAGCTCCAATTCTACCTGATCAATTTGAATTAAACACTTCTTACAGACTTCTCCTATTACGGTAGTACTACCTATCGGTGTACTCACCTCTAATCCATATCTCAATAGTTCTCTATCACAATACAACCTAGATGCCATATGTGGGGCGATAAAAAAGAGCGTAGATCCAAGATCTAGTAATGCAAAAGCTTCATAAACAAAAATAAGCAACACACCTACAACAACATCTAGAAAATTCTGAGCCTCCTATCTAGTCATTATATATACTCAAGCCTGAGATTACGGTTGGTTACTTCGCACCTTAATCCTAGTAGTAGGGCTTCTGAAACTCATTCTGCCTCTACCTGGTCTCTCTGTCCAAACCCACCAGTCTGACTCTACTGGAAGGTAGTTTATGTCACCTTTACTTTCAAATGGTGCTCTATACACAGCAGAACAATCTTTGATATAATGATCAAAAGAGCCACATCAAAGGCAAGCTCTTATCAACTTCTAGCATTCACCACTTTGCTTCTTCCCACAGTGCTCACAATTGGGTAACTGACCTGATACTGCACCTCTTCCAATGCCAGACTGTACTGAGCTACCCCTATATCTGAACCCTGATTGTCTTAATCTAGCTGGTGGTCTAAAAGCTTTGTTCTGATGTTTGTTAAATCTCTTGCTAGAACCACCCTGAGATTCACTAGGGCTCTTAATTCTAGAACCACCCTAATTATCTCTCAATAGTTGCTCTGTTCAGATTGAGGCTACTCTTAACTCAGAGAAACTACTTAAATTAGTTACAGCTAGCCTCGTCCGAATCTCCATGTTCAGCCCATCTTTGAATATCCTACACTTGTCTTCCTATGTAGGAATCAAGGCAGTAGCATAACCTATCGGCTCATTAAACTTAATCTCATACTCTGCCACTAATAAACTGCCCTGCTTTAAATCTAGAAATTCTTTCATCTTTTTGTCCAGGCAGATTTTGGACATGTAGTTCTCCTTGAAAACTCTCAAAAAGTCTTCCGACCTCAAGTTACAAGGCTTGGTGGTACTACCTAGAACAGTCTTCCACCATTGGTATAATGGGCCTTACAGTAGGGAAACTGTATAGTCAAACTTCTCGTCTGAATCGTAATTCATCTGGTCAAAAACTCTCTCCATTTTCTCTAGCCATCCTTTAGCCTTTAAAGGGTCTGTACTTCCTTAGAAGTCCACAAGCCCCTACTTTTGTAGTTTATTGTACCTCCTTTCCCTTCTTTCGGGAATTCTTTGAGGCATTCTCTTCAGTTGAGACACAGAAGACTCCTTACTGGCTCCTATTGACTCTAGGTTGTTTATGTTAACTGACCTTCGAACTTGAACACCTATGGAAGATGACCTATAATAGATAATAACATTAATTACTATTTGAATTTCTCACGATATTTCATGCCTAATATTCCTATATGCCCCTATGGATGCTAACCATACCCTAATACCAATCACTATAGCACCCCACTCCCATTAGACATTTGTGTCTATATGTCCATCAGACATTCGAGCATATGCTTGACAAAAGTGGCACGCTAATTATATCACTTTCACTTAACTCATGGCATCATAAATTATAACATAAGTATCAAAATGTCTAAAACCCAAAATTTCCTCATTTCATTTCATCAAAACAAGAGATACAATGTAGCATTACATACAACATCCATGTATACACAATATCAAAGACCTATTAGAGTCTACAGCTCTATTTACAAAACATGTTACATATATGAGGAATTTTACAAAAACTTTATATAATCCTTTAGTCCCAGCTGATCGACTTTTGAGCCATGCCTTCTATCCAAAAGTTGTACTAGATCTCTTCTAGGTTGTCATAGAAGCTAAGTTGTCTCTCTCGAACCTGAAAAGTCAACGTTACAATTTTGATGAGTTTTGCGAACTGAGTGAGTTAACCATCCTCGATGGTTCACTCATATCATATGACACAACAACTCATATAACCATATAATTCACATCATTTCATTTATCAACATGTAGCATCACAAAACACTTTGTTCATTAGTTTTCACATTTTTTATTCAATTAAATTCAACAATACATTGCAATCATTCAAATTATACATATCATGTGTGTATGAAATGTTCATGAGGCTCACATTTGTTTATTACGTTGTTGTGATTGAGTACCTTTTTCACTATCCCATATCCGTTGTGGATACCAGGTTCATTAATACTATCCCTTATCCATTGGAGATATAGGGGTCATTTTACAAGGGCTCTTACCATATTCTAAGCTTTAAGCTCTTTTACACTAGTGACTATGTCCATAACTACCTTTATCTTTCATGCATTCATGTAATGAAATGCATCACATGTATTGAGTCAATCAGTTGTGCTCAATCTTACACATTCATATTCACTATCACAATCTCATTCACATTTATCATCGAACCGTGGTTTAGAATTCAAAATTTAAGTTGAGAATCACTTATTCAGTTAAATTCACATTCAATGAGCACTTCCAATATATTATTCATGCATCAAATGCCTCAAACATTCAATGTTTGGTATCAATAAATACACATCACATAATAATTCAATACATAGTTTAACAAACAACTAATCAAAGTGAGGCCATCTTAGGTTACTCACATTTTGCTCCAGATAGCTTATTGCCTCGAGGTCCCGGCAGTGTCTGGATGCAATCGCTCTAATTTCTCCTTTATATCATGTAAACATACACATTTACACATTACTACTTTGCACATTTACATGAGTACTCAATTATATACATATGTATATATATTATGTATAATACATGTTCAATGACAATCTTGGGTATATTTCTTTAATACATATCTAATAACAATTAGCAACACCTTTCAATCATTCTTTAATATCTAAGACACTTTACTCAATTTAATCACCTCATTCATCACTAAATAGATTCATTTAAGATCTCATTCAAGCTTAATTACCTCATATGGGAGCACCCTAGCATTGATTAGTTCATACTTCACTTAAAAGATAACTCTTTTTCTCCATAGGTCTGGCCATGATCATGGTGTCCTTGCCACGCTGGTGACAGACACTTTTGGAACTTACCATCATCATGAAAGAAACATTTTTTGGCCAGGCCACGATCGTGGGGTAAGGCCACGATCTTGCCCTGCACCTTCTTCCTCCACTGAAACGAATTCAACATATATTCTAACATCAACTTCACACTAATTTTCCATAATTCACTATCTCTAATACAACATCATTTCAAACTAATTCAACTACCAATTTGATGGCATTAAACTCTTAAACCTCTACTCATTTGATTCATCATTTTCAACTAAATCTCATTATTCATGAAATCCTATCCTTTTTCCATAATATATCTCATTCATAAACATCAAACAATTCATTTTTTCAAAACTCATCATTTCAAGTTGGTAACCTCTTCATTTATACCTCAATTTCGGTTTAATATTATCCACACACCAATTAAAATCTATGATTGATCTTAACACCAAAAATAGAATATATTCATATACACATTCATCTCTAATTTTCTGCACATGTTCAACTCCAATTTTTATCTTCATTTCACTTCTAAATTATTATTATAATTCACTTCATTTAAAGGCACCACATTAGTCCTTTCTTTAACCTCTAGATCATTCTAGTTCATCCATATAAAAACTACCCAAAAATTTATGTTATTAAACATTAAACATAGAACTTGTTCATATCGTCTCTTCTTGAAATTTCTGCACTCATCATCATCGCGCTCTTTTTATCTCAAAATCTTCTCTACAACAACTTATAAAGCTTAATCATCTTATATGAAAAAGCAAGACATTTATATGCTTATTTCATCACTCACGATTCACACATATATACATCACCATTTCATGTTCATATAACCTCTAACGATCATCAAAACTTGTTTTGCTCAATAAAACATGAATAGTAATGTTTTATAGTTACTTGTTTAGCTTCAATGTCTTCAAATCACTCTTAACCCTAGACACACGATCATCATCACTCTAAAGGTGGTAAGGTTAGGTTTTCTTGTGGAAAATGAAGAAGACAACAAGGTGAGAGTAGCAAGTGAAAGGTAAGGAAAAGCTTCAACGTTGATGAATGTAAGATGGGTATTATGAATGAAGAAGAATGAAGGAGATGAAGAAGATTATGAAGCCAAGAAGAAGCAAGAATGAAAAATAATTAAGTGATCTTCCAAGAAGTTAAAGAATCATGGGTTAAGACATGGCTTGGCAAGTGACAAGTTAAAGAATCCTGGGTTAAGACATGGCTTGGCAAGTGACACTTGTCACTTGCCATATGTCCAATCTCTATTGGTTTACACTTGGTTCTCTTATTAAACTAGTCCATTTAACTCCAATGTCTACTCCAATTGTCTTTAAATTTCAATATAAGTTATCAACAAATCCTAATGTCATTTGCTAGTTATTTCTAACAACATCCATCACTTATTTTTACTGCTATTTGTCAATTGTCCTGCTATTTGGCATTTTTCCTAGTCCTTAAAATATTTAAAATTTTAGAAATTCTCTAAATTTCATTAAAATTTCTAAATCAATATTATGCTTACCAAATCCATCTTTCAAGACATATAAACCATAATTCTTATCAAAACATCACATTTATAAATTAATTATACCCAAAAAATGTCATTAAATGCATGTACAATCATTTTAATGTGTGACAACATTAATATTCACAGGTGTGTGTATTATATTATGCATAAGGAATGAAATGCACTTTCTAACTTGTCAATAATCTCTCATGTACACTATTCTAGTTCTAACCCTTATCATAGGGTAGCGAGATGTTACAATCAAATACAAGAAAGCATTTAATGATAATCTCAACACTCTAAAACTGTTGATGAGAGTTAGACATATCTTAACATAGTGGGTGGTAAGGCCCACCGTGGAAGGATATTTGGCTTAGTTTCATTTTTAAACACATTCTATTCACAATCCTTCACATCCACTACAGTTGGATCTAGCAGGCGGTCTGTAATATCTAGTTTTTGGAACATACTTAGGGTTAGAAACCTAGACCATTTCACACGAGTGATAGTATTAAGAATTTAAGAAAATGCATTTCATTTGCATAGCATACACACGTGAAATATAATTTGTATACCATACAAAGATAGTATATGCACTCAATTGACATATTTCGGGCATGAAAGATTTTAAAATGGACATGATGTGAATTATGAATTGTTATATCTTGAATTTTGGTTTGATTGGATTTCAATTAGTAATTTGAAATTAAATGTTATTAATTGGGAGATTGATAAATTAATATGTACATTTGGATTAGAAAAATGACAAGTGGAAAAAATTTGATACATGAAAAATTAGGGTTACTAAGCCTATAATTGAGTGACATTTGACATAGATAAATGAGTGACAAATGGACTAGTAATTGCTTACAATGTGACATGTAGACTAATTATTTAGAGATATATGGAAACTTAAGGAGGGGACTAATGGTAGCATATTAAATAGATACATGGCTTATGGCTTAAGACAAATGTTATGGTCAAATGAAGACACCTTGCATGTTAATGAAGCAAGTTTCTATAGCAGAGTTTCTGCTGTTTCCTTCTTTGTTTCCTCCACCGAAATTGAATCCATCTTCTTTCTGAATTGTAGTTTTAACTCTAGCTAAATTGTTACATGAAATCACACTTTAATCCTTCACAAAATAGCCAAGAAACCACTATTTTTACTTTCATCTTGTTACTGAAACTAGTTCATTTTCACCTTGAGTTTGAGATGAATCATGCATGAATGGAGGCTTAGTTTAATTTGAAGTTTCAAACTGAAATTGGAAGCTTAAAACGTAAGTAGATCTAGTTCTTATGGCATGTTTAATAGAATGAGAATGATGATTGAATTAAAATGAATTGTATATGGTGTTGGTGATGATATGTGTTGGAATATGTTGGATAAACTTACAAGTTTTTTTGCTTGTTCTTGGTATATGAAAACTGTATGGATGAATTAGATTGGAATTTGATGTATAAACAAGGTAAATTTAAGCTAAAGAAAGATGTTAATATAATGTTCTTAAATTGGAGATGTATGTGTATGTATATGAAGTGATTGCTAATGACAAACAATAAGCAAAGTTTAATGAACCTTAGTATTGGACCCTTGAAAATTTTTCCATTAACTTAAGCATAATAGCTTATGGAAAAAATGCACGAGAAGAAGTTGAGGGTATTTTTGGAATATAGCTTAAGTACCAAGGGTAAAGTAGAATTTTGGGAAAGGTATGGTGGACTTGTCTTATTGGCAGAATGGCAACGTGAATGAGGCAAGAAAACAGAAGGAAAAAGAGAGGTTT
>JANZXR010152589.1:0-34180 GCA_027575705.1 Erythroxylum echinodendron
TACTTCTCTCATTGGTCTCCTCACAGACCCGGTTCCCTGGTCCGACCCGTTATGTGGGACCGGGATGTTACAAAATATTATAGGCGACATTTTTAAAATAAATAGTTTTTTTATTAGTTATATTACTTAGAAAGTTAGCTTTAACTTTTAATTTTAGAAGCTAAATAGCTTTCTTTATTAGCTATACAAAGTTAGCTTTAACTTTTAATTTTAGAAGCTAAATAGCTTTCTTTATTAGCTATACAAATTTAACTTGTTATATTTATAAATACCTTTGAAGCCTTTGAGTGTATTTCTTATATTCTAATTTTTTTATTTTCACTAACATATGAATCTAAGATGTTTCAACTCAAAAATTGGTGGTAAAAAAATGTCACGTTCATGTATTATGAGTTCTGAATAATAATTTAAAGGTAAAGTTTCTGATTTTTATTTATTAATTTGTAATTTGTCATTAACATGGACATTATATTAGCATTTTAAATCAAAACATAATGTTAAATGATATTGTGTATCTCTTTTTTATTTTTAAACTACTTATTATTTATAAAAATATAATTAAACATTAATAAATAATTTAATTTTGTAATTGTAATTTTCATTATACTTTACCACATGTAATAATTATTGGATTTGTGTTCTTGTAGATGTTCACATAAATTTAGTTATAATATGATTAAATCAAATAATTTAAGTTACTAAATTCAAAGATTACATAAATGGTTACATTTATTATAAAAATTAGTATAATTCTATTAAACATGTTGTGGTAATCAAATAAGACTGTAAATAGTTGGATGTGTTTGATTAGTTTTTTATTAATTCCTATAAAACAAATTTTTATTAAAAAATCACCAATGCTAATTAAATTCAAAAGTTACTGAAAATATTTGATTTAATAATTTAGACCTTTATTATAATATTTATAAAATATTATTAGCTGATGTTATGATCATTTAATATTTTGTTATGTAGACTTATAAAATAGGTTATTTACGTGTGAATATTAAATTTTAATAATAAAAATATCTTTTTAAAGTTTACATGTTTACATATTGCCAATTTTTTGGAGCCTTTTTTTATTTCGCTCAAGGCCTATAAAGCGTTAGGAACAGCCCTGCCATCCACCTTGCCCCATGTGATTCTCCAAGTGTGATTCTTATTTTATAGTGCTTTCTTGAAAGTCAAGTCTGGTGAACCAGGTAACACTACAACAAAAGGATCTTTGGTCACTAAAAGTCCTTCACTCGTAGCTGAGCAACCATATTAAATCGTCACCCAAATTATCACAAAATTTCGATACCAAAACACTATAGGCGACGTTTTTAACAAATTGTCGCTAATTATTTTTTGCTACGAGATACATACGTAGGGAAAAGAGAGCCATAATGATAAATAAAATCATCACAAATGATATTTGATACGCTTAGTTTTCGTGGCTAAATGTTATTAGCTACATTACTGTTAACCTAGGTAATAATATTTAGTGAGGAATTTTTAATCGTCGCATAAAATTATTGGCAACGATTATATAAACAATAAAATATTATTAAATGTTAAAGACAACTGTTAACAAAATAGTTATGTACAAACTAAGAATTATTTTGATCATCACTACTACTTACATTATTCGACTAAGTATTTGTTTGACCATCTTTTTAACTTAGCCAACTTCATTCATTGCGTTCTAACTTTTGTTCAACACACTCTAATTTAGCTTCAAATGACTGGTTCTCTTATTCAAGATGGTCAACATATGATGGTATTAAAGAGGATGAAGCAGTTGATTTAGCGTCAAACCTAAGACCTTTGATGTAGCCATATCTTATACTAAGCACGTTATTGCAAATCTCATCTATGCGTGGCTCTTTTCTGTCAGACAATGATCTTTGTAACAACTCCTACATCTTATTCTAAAATTAAAAAGAAACAAAATCAACATTGAACTCAAATGTTTTTTTAAAAGAAAAATGGTATTATTGAATAGATATGGAAGGTAGTACAAATTAACATAACTGGGAGGGGATTACCATACTACAATCCTTACAAAATCATTTAAGGTAGAAATATAAAAAGTAGAGATGTTAGACTATCGGATCAGCCATGAATTATAAGTAATTTCAGACGTTCAGGGAGAGAGAATGTTGGTAGTGCAGTGGAGATGCAACTTCTTCACTATTGAATTCAAATATTAGTTGTTAGTACTACATAAATAAATAAACTTAAAAGTTAAGCAAATGTTAATACTTATATAGTTATTTTGAGCTTATTCTAATATCCACCTTTAACCTTCTTTATAGTGAGTGAGTTTATATAGTGTGATCCTATCACACTCTTGTCCATGTAGTTCCTTATAACTTAGTTTTATGAAAAAAATTGAAAATACAATAAATAATATTGTATGTAGTAATATAATTATAACTTCAAACTAAAGAACTTACATATTTTTTTTTCATATGACAACAAATGATTCAGAGTCTTTTTTGTGAGAAATTTTCATTTTTCCTCTGTTAACCTTAGCTTTCTCAAAATTTTCCTAAATAAAGAAAAAATAGTCATTAAATTTTGTAACAAGGTTAATGGAAGCAAACATGAAGAGAAAGAAGTCAAACTTTAATGTTGGCAGAGCCTAATAATCACACAATTGGCTCCAATTTACAAAGAACTTGTTGCTCATTGCAACATTCATGCGTTACAACTTATAGCCTTTAGTGATACCTCTACCTCTTTTTCTAATGTCATTATTGGATCATAACAACAAAAGAATAAGGATAAGAAAAAACACATTAAACATGAAAATATATATTTGAGCATAAGTGATCGGGTTTTGATGTGTGTAAATTTTAATAATAACCCTGACAATCCATAAGCACACAATTTGTTAAAGTAGTTCTTAAGGTGTTGATCCCATGAGGAGGGATAATCTAATCCTAAAATCTAAATCCAGAAAACAATATAAAAATTCAACTGCACGAAACTAAAAATGAGAAATTAATTTAATTAATAAAATCAAATTAAGAATCAATCACGAAAATATTAATAATTCAACAGTTGCAACACAAACCCAAGAATCAACCTAAGGAAATTACCAAATAAGGGAAAGGAAATTTTACCCATCTTTAACTCCAACTTAATTGATTATGAATTGCCAGATTATTGGCTCTAGACAATCCTAGAGTTGATTACCCTCTGTCGGGTTATAATCATTAGCCCTAATTCATAAACCCTAATTAGATTATGGAAGTTGCAATCTCTCAATTAACAACCTGTCCAAAACCTTAATTACTTCTAAAGTTTTCTAATAAACTATCAGAAATCTATATAAGATCTCTCTTCGTACAATTTATCGAGTTGATTTAATTCTTGTTCTATTAAATCACCTAACTCTCGTTAGCCCATTTTAATCATTTTTCATTTGTTTCACCCTTTCAGTTTATTATCAAATTATGCAATTGCAGAATTAAATCATAATAAACCAATAAAACATAAACAATCATATTTCATTAATTCAAAGATAAAACTTCGAAGGTGAGTTTAGAACATCTAAACATTCAAAATCCTATCGTCAAATTGTTATTCCCAATTTTATACAATAATAAAACTGAAAATAAACAGTAAATATGATCTGAATGGATGATAGGAGATAGGGACATTGGGAAACTCTTGATTTGGGAAGTATGACGAATCATCTTCTTCTCCACTTCTTTCTTCCTTCTTCTTTTTCTCAATCTCTCGATAAATTCTCTCTAGGGTTTCTCAAAAATGGCTGATGCAAAAGCTCACCTATGCCTGTTTGTCTTGTTCTTTAAATGTCCTTTGTGTTCTAAATAGCCCTAGGATTTTTCTAGGGTCCGAAAGGTCTAAAAATTCCTCGAACCTTGATGTTTTTTTATGGTTGAGCGTCTGCCCAATGCAAGCCATGATCGTGGCCTACCTACTTCTGTCATTATCGTGGCATGTGGGCCATGATCGTGGGCTAACCTTGATGCTTCTGTCACAATTGTGGCCTGTTGTACTACGATCGTGGTTTGTTGTGCCATGATTGTAGGCTGTTGTTTCAGCCTGAATGTCTCTGAAACTTCTCCATTCTTCGATGCTGACACTGTAACACTAACAAACACATCAATGTACCTTAAAAACATAAGATTTAAGCTCAAAGACTTAAACACAAATAATTAACAAACTAATACAATTCTAACCTAAACACATACTAAATGATTGAATTCGCAATTAAATACATATCAAACTTAGGCCAAAAATATGATGCAATTTATGCTTATCAACATCTTCACACTTAAACTTTTGCTTGTCCTCAAGCAAAAAAAACAACAAACACGTAAAATCACACAGCACACAATGCAATAATGAGACTATGTCTTCAACTTCATGAAATAAATTTAACTTTAAACACAATCATTCAAGTTTTTTTAAATCATTAACATGTAAAATCCTCATCGAGGGGCTCTGGACTAAACATACATATTAATCATACCTAAACGTTAAGTTACTTACCCTTTTTAATTGTACACATACATTAATAATTCTTTGGTGATTCAAACTCTGTAACTACTCCTAAGTACGTTTTCATGAAAAGTTAAGCTATTTGCAAGTTTGATAGTTTTATTAGAAAACATTTTTTATTTAATATTTTGTGAATGGACCTAGTCTTTTACTCATAGTAAAACATTGGCGATCAATGTCAATCTATTTACTCGATTAAGTCATGTTTTTGTTAAGCTTCTTAGTTGAAACCTCATTATAGCCTTTTGACGGTGAGGCATACATTTGTGACACGTGCCGATCTAGTTACCCAGGTACATCATGTTCTCAACTGGCTGCTAGCTCTATTCGTAACCCGAAGGCCACTGGAATATTTATTTATTTAAAATTATCCAACACTTTTTTATTACCTACCTTGTTGCTTTAGCTACTCGTTTTCATGAAAAAATACTAGTAGAGCTACTTTAGTCGAAAAACCTAAAATTATGAATGAATGTGACAATTTAGAGGGTGACAAACTCACACAAAATCCTAATTAACTTGCATATTTAACTAAAGAACACAATTCACTATTTTTGTAAGCTAATGACTCTTCACAACCTAATAGACAATGTTCAAATTTAATAATAGCAAGAATAATAATAAGTAGACAATTAATAATAATAATAATAAAATTATTCTTGAATAATAAACTTAATAATAATAATAATAATAACAATAATAACAATAATAATAATAATAAAAAATACAAGAAGAAGAAGAAGAAGAAGAAGACAAAAAAGAAGAAGAAACATGAGAAGCATAAAATTGTCTTCAATAAAATTACCTATTCTTGGAATAGATAACGATAGGCAGGGATCGTTTTAACTATTCTCCAAAGTTAAAGAATATCCTGGGGCAGCCGGGGGTTTTACCTGTTGTAGCGGGCTCCGTCAAGAATCCGGTGAGCTGGCTCCGTCCGGAATCTGGTGAGTGCGCTCCGCCAGTGGGGTTTCCCTCGAAATCCTAAAAAAACGTTAAAGAATATCTATTCTTATGATTAGTTGTTCTGTGAATTGTTTCTAACCAAACATAAGCTTAAATAATATGCTAGGAATAGAATAGCTATTTCGTTGAACCAAATATGCCATTAAGGATATAAGCATGCTACAGATGATGGTGATTTAGAAAATATAGGAGGTAGATGATTAAACCACTATAGTCCACGCTATAATACTCAGCAATGGCAAATACCAAGTAACCTATACCTAAATTGTTGCTCTGCTTACGTAGAGTTGGAACAATAACGTTCAGCACATGTGTGGAGGTGCACACTGGGATGTTGTGATCCATGCACCATAACATGAAAGGTTTCTTTGTTAAGCACATATTGGTTTCCAATTTATCAAAAACCATTTGGCACATGAATTTGTGCAATAAAATTGCTCATGAGTTTTTATCATATTGTTGTGGGCATTTTTAGTGTCGATTCGCTTTAATCCAGCGAGCTCATTCTAATAGCTAGAAGCATGAAAATCATTGCGCTGATCAATAATGGAAGACTCAGGGAACCCACAAATATCGCACATGATTTCGATGTTCAACTCATAATTTCATCCCCATAACCTAAACCACATTTCTTTTGGGTTACTAGGTTCGTAATAAAGGGAAGTGAAGAATTCTAGAGTGAGCTCCTGGTAGCTAGGATATTGGAACTGTATGAACTTCGCCCACTAAATTCCTTTTGCTAGGTTCTCTACCTTATCTCGCAATTTTAGCCTATCAAGTGTATCAAAATTAAAATATTTCAGGACTACAATTTGTTTAGCATTAAGGGATTGGAAACTAATACCTTCATCCTTTGTGTAGATTGGGATGGGTGCTCCAAAATCTACTGCCTTGTTCCTTCACTGTCATATCGAGACTTGGTTTTGTCCTGATGATTGATTGCACTTTACTGACTGCTTAATGTGCGACATACTAGCTTGGTTGTAGGTGGAGTTGGAATAAAGTGCAAGTTGGAATTTCGTTAGAGAGAAGTGAGAGTGTTTGGAGGTTTTAAACTTATAGAGATAAAGTTAAAATGAAAGTGAGTGAAAAAGTGAGTAAGAAATGAATATATAGGTGAATGAAGGGTAAAATGGTAAAAAATTAAACCAAAATTCGCATGTCTAGTTTTACCCTACCGCAAGCCACAATCATGGCCTGTAATATTTCCACCAATTTATGATATTTTTTCTTTTGTCCTTCTACACTTTCCCGAAATCACTTCTTAACTCTTTATACCTCTTTCACCTCTCTTTTGCTTACTTCCTCGATCATCTAATTCATGTCGAAGTCCTATGCCTTCCTAATTTTATTTGAAAACTAAACAACCTAACTAAAGAATTAAACTATCTAAAATCAAAAGAAATAATCATGGAATTAACAATCCATTGGTTGCCTCCCATACAGTGCTTCTTTTAATGTCGATAGCTCGACGCTCTTCTTTCATTAGAAACTAAGCCAGGATTAATTTTGAGCGATTTGCTTTTACCCTTTTCTTTTAACATCAGTTTCATAGCTTATAGATAAGCTACAAATTGTAAAATGATCAGAAGGATAATATTGATAAAATTATGAAAACTAATTAAGCTTAATAATGTTCTTTTTTCGATTAAACTGTCAACGAAATAGGGAATAATAAAACTCCCTGAATCTTCAATCGAATTTAATAGTTTGTCATATAGGAAGATGAGTTGCTCTCATTCTTCCTTAATCACCTTCGTCTACTTCTTTCGCTTTGTGATCAGAGACTTTCATAGCTTCTTCAAACTCGATGTTTGTTGTCATCTGTTCTTCACCCTTTTGTTATTTAAAAGATTCGAACTCATCAATTATACTGAATGAGCTACTCTCCTTCAGATTTTCTAATACATCATTTATGTTGAATGTCATTTGATCATCATTATTTTGATATCATTTATGTTGAATGTCATTTGATCATCATTATTTTGAAGGATAAGTTTCCTTTTATGGACATCTACCTAAGATTTTTTGATTTTCAAGCCTAGTATACCAAGATCTTGTAGATAATATGAGGGGTTTTCATCATTTTCTTCATCTTGTTTCTTCATCACTTAGTCTTCAATAAAGTGGGGTTCAGTTTGATTTTCCACTGATCTTTCTATCTCTTGCCCACTTTTAGGTGTGATAGCCTCATATTGCTTTCTTTGATGTATTTCCATACTACTTAGAGAGTCTTCCACATTTCTCTTGCAAAATTCAAAGGAAAGCTGTCTCACTTGAATCTTTAGGTTGTGAATAAACGAGCCATGATTTTCTGTTACTTGCGCAATTTGCTCTTCTAGTCTCCTCTAATCCTTTTCCATCTCCTTGAGCTTATCTAATATCTTGTCCAATTTAGAATTTTATGAACTAGACTCATCTTGCTGAAATCCTGATAGGTCTTGATGTCCTAAGTGAATCCTTACATTGTTGGACCAATAGAAATCTGGGTGGTAAAAAGCCTTAGAATAAAGAACTAAACTAATCGCCTCCTTGATAACAGTGCCAAAAACTTGATCAGGTTTTGATGTGTGAAAGTTTTAATAATAACCTCGATAATTTGCAAGTGTACGGTTCATTAACATAGTATTGAAGGTGTCAATCCCACAAGGAGGGATAATCTAATCCTAAAATTTAAGGCCAAAAAATAATAAAAATTCAACTGCACGAAAATGAAAACAAAAAATTAATTCAATCAATCAAATCAAATTAAAAATCAATCATGAAAATATTAATAATTCAACTATTTCATTACACACCTAAGGATTAACCTAAGGAAATTACCAAATGAGAGAAAGGAAATTTTACCTATCCTTAACTCTAATCTAACTAATTATGGAATACCGAATTATTAGCTTTAAATGATCTTAGGGTTGATTACTCTCTCTCGAGTTATAACCACTGATCCTAAATGATAAACTATAATTAGATTATGGAAGTTGCAATCTCTCAATTAAAAACTTATCCAAAACCTTAGTTCTGAAGTTGTATAACAAACTATCAGAATGTGAGATCTCCCTTCGGACAATTTACCAATTTGATGTAATTCTTGTTTTATTAAATCACATAACTCTCGTTAGCCCAATATAATTATTTTTCATTTAATTAACCCTCTCAGTTTATTATCAAATTATGCAATTACAAAATTAAAACACAATAAACCCAATAAAACATAAATAGTCAGATTTCTTTAATTCAAAGATAAAACTCTAAAGGTGAGTTTAGAACATCTCAATATTAAAAAAACCTATCGTCAAACTGTTACTCCCAATTCTATACAATAATAAAATTGAAAATAAATAGGAAATACAATATGAACAGATGATGGGAGGTAGTAAAGTCGGGAAAGTCTTGATCTGATATGTAGAGTCAGCTTTTTCTCCATTTGGCTCTTCCTTTTCCGCTTTCTCAATCTCTCATTGAATGCTCTCTAGGGTTTCTCAAAAGTGGCTATTGCAAAAGCTTTCCTCTACCTCTATGTCTTGTTTTTAAAATATCTTGTGTTATGAGTAGCCTTAAGAATTTTTTGGGGTCCTAAAGTTCCGAAACATCCCTCAAAACTAGACATTTTTTAGTGTCTACAAGTCTGCTTGCTATAGGCCATGACCGTGGGCCATGTCTTGGGCTTCTATCATGATTGTGGCGTGTGGGCCACGATTGTGTTCTAACTCTCGTGCTTCTGTCATGATCATGGCTTATTATGCCACGATTGTGGGCTATTGTTTCGACCCGAATGTCTCTGAAACTTCCTAATTCTTCAATGTTGACCCTGAAACATTAACAAACCCATTAAGGTACCTTAAAAAACATAATATTTAAGCTCAAATACTTGTACTAACCCATAAAAACTTTTAAACATAAATAATTAACAAACTAACACAATTCTATCCTAAACAAATACTAAACGATTGAATTTACAACTAAATACATATCAAACTAAGCCCTACAACGTCATGAAATTTACACTTATCAATAAGTCTAATTATAGGTGGTAAAGATTAATAGACCTGAAGATCCCTCAGCACAATTTGAGGTAGATAGATGTTGTTGTTGACTAGCTTTATTGGTGGATAAAGTTGGTTGTTATTGTTAGATGGGGTTGGATTGATTTCTTTATTGCAGGGGAGAAATGATTTCGCTAGTTGCCACCTTCTTGCCCTTGTTTCTACCGGATGTCATAAGTCAAACATGAATAGTACACATAAACATAACTCAAACATAAGTTAAGCATCAACATTCCACAAAAATTTATCTCAAACATGAACATTTCTTATTAACATAACTTAAATATCAATAATACGCATAAAAAACTAAAACATCAACAATTTATATAAACATAACTCAAACATCAACATTCCGCATTAACATAACTCAAACACCAACATTCCACATTAACTTAATTCAAACATCAACATTCCACATAAATGTAACTTAAAACATTCTGCATAAACACATGTCAAACACTAACATATTTTGTCTCTAGATATTTTTGTATTAACTAAATGAAATGAGATTAAATAGTATAGATGTGTTTGTTTCAAAAGGTTAGTTCATGTTTGATTATTGTAACATTATTATTATGTGTAGATATAAAGAAAAAATAGTAATATGCGTTAAAATAAGTGAATCATCATTAATATGCATTAACATTACTCTAACATCAACAATACATTTCAAAAAATATAAACAACACTTTTATTACCTTTAATCATCATGATTAAGACCTCGAAAATCATCATCATTAATTAAATTATGATTCGACTCTTCATCACTATTATATTTGGCCAAAATATCGTCATTTTCATATAGTTGATCCTTAATGTAGTCTTCATCTCTTTTTACGACAAGAATGGCTTGTACTTCCTATAGAATGATGATATATGTACATCTTCTATTTTAATGAGTTTATTATTTAACTCCAATTTAATCTTTTGATATACTTCATCACCATCCTCACTCATTAGACCATTATCCCTTTCACAAAAATCGAAGAGATTTTAGTGTTGAAACTTTTGAAAAACCTTCTAATTACTACCCAATACACTATCATTGGGGTAGAATACTTACTTCACTTGACTTGTAGGGAAAAAAGGGTCATTATTATACCATTTCTTATTAAAATTGATGCTAGTAATATTGACACTAACTTTTATGTCACCAATATTAAACCGTTTTCACTTAAATAGAACAACCATTTTATCATTGATATAATGCAACTCTATTATACCAGAGATGACATCATACAAGTCAATAAAATAATCATCATAACATCCTCTTAGCTACAACACCACAATTTTGGCTTCTAAGTCAACTGTCTCGATCGTGTATATGCAATCTAACTTTATTAACAACGCAGCCTGTATATTTTTTCCCACACATATAAGGCCCACGTACTAAAGAATATAATGTTGTTGTTGCCTCTTATATGTTACGGTTATGTAACTATATCATTTGTCAGAAAAAATATAATTAGACGTTAATCTTAGATACAAATTGTCATAAGTTCATAATATTCCAGCAGTTCATAATATTCCAGCAATATATAACTTACTCGAGTCCTAAACCATAATGAGAATTTATTCTTATATTTTTCTTCAACATTAACAATCGCTTTGTTTCAAATGGAATCTTTATGCTCTTTATTTAAAAATGTAATTAAAGATCAAGAAATATAGATTCAATAACAAAATTTAAATATGAAATTTTGAATGAAAAATAATATAAATACTCCATATATATATCGACTTCCTTGTAATTGTTTAAAATATACCTACGGGCAATTTCGAATTCTTCTTTAGTTAGTTCCATATATTTTTTGACACTAAGTGGCCTAAGTTTTTGGGAGAAAATTGACAAGCCACCATCTTAATCAAAATCATAATCAAAATTACATTATTGTGTATTAAATCTTGTCTTGATCATTTAAGTACATTGAAAAAAATTTCAAGCATTCATTCAGTATATAAGCTTCTACAATAGACCCTTCAAGTCCAGCTCTATTACATACACATAATGCTCAAGAGAGCATAAAAACCTAAACAAAATATAAAACATTAACAATTTTTACCAACTAATAACTTTTTTAAAAAGTAGTAGTTAATATGGATTACCTTTCAATAGGGAACATTCATCAAAATTGAACTAGTCCATATAGTTTTGCTTTGTATGGTAACTGAATCGCCAAATGCACTATAGCATTAGAAAACGATGGAGGAATACTAACTCAAGCTTATATAGAATCAAAGCTACGTCTTTATCCATTTTCTTAAACTCTTCAAATTAAAGTGTTTTTTAACATAATTACTTAAAAAACTCACCCAAGTCACCCAAAGTTATGGACATATTATTCAACAACACCCACGTATTCCAATAGGAAGTAATCATTGTAGACATATATGACAATCATGACTTTTCAACCCTGATACTTTTCCCTCTTTAACATTTACACAATGGCCTATATTAGATGCATACCCATCAGGAAACTTGAATGATTTACGAATTTTGCAAAAAGATTGCTTCTCCTTTTTGACATGTTGTAAAAAGCAGGTTAAAGAATGTACGACCCATCATCTCTTCATTTCAAATGCAAATCTTTTCTTATATTGTTGTCTTCCAAGTTTAATGTAGCATTAATTGTGTCCTTCGATTTGCCATCAATTCCCATCATAGTTCCTAAAATATTCTCACAAATATTGTATCACATCAAGATTATTCCTCAATAGCAATTCCTTCAAATAAGAAAAATTGAAAATTTTATTCCAATTGAGCTCAACAATACTTCACTTTTTCTTTCTATTACTAAGTTGTTTTAAGGTGTAATGTCACTCAAATGTGATAGCTGGTAAACCACACCATCACTAGACAAGTGTAAAGGAACTTCACCTTATTCTACTTTTCCATTAAACAATTTACGTCTTAGCCATCTATCCCCACGTTCCAAGTAACGATGATGTCCCATATAACATATTTTACTTTGTAGCCTCGTTGAATAAGCTTGATAGCTACACAAAGGATAGGCCATATAACCTTTAATGCTCCAATAAAACAAATTCCATAAGCTATAAAAACATTTATAATCCATAAAATAGTCATATGCATTATGGATGTTTCACCTTCAACAACGTCAAAAGTTTCTAATCCAACCTCCCTTAGATGGTTTAAGTCATTAATTAATGGTTACATGTATACATCGATATCCTTAACAGGAGCATTAGGTCTTGGAATAAGTAAAAAAATAACATAAAAGGCACCTTTATACACTTCTATAGAGGTAAATTGTATGGCATTAGAATTATCGACCATGTGTTGCAAGGATTACTCATATTACCAAAAGGATTAAGTCCATATAAGGCTAAACCAAGCCGAAAATTACAACAATCCTTGAAAATTATGGAAACTTTACATAAAAGAGTTTCCATGCCATTGAGTCTGTTGGATGATGCAAAATGTCTTCATCAATGAGTTTCTCTTTATGCCACCTCATCTCTTTGGTTTTTTCACATAAAGAGCCTTTGCAGTTGTGGTTTAATAGGGAAGTATCACAAAATTTTATGAGGCATCTTTTTCCCTCTCCCATCATCCACTCACCACCTTGATGGACCAAAAATAGGACAGTCTTCAAGATTTTTACTATCTTCCAAAATACAGCACAATCATACTTACAAGCATATATTGATATATATCCTAATCCACCTTAACAATTTCCTTAAATCATAATAAGATTTAGACAATTTGTATCCAATAGGAAATGCATAATTAAACAAGTTAATTAACATATTAAAAGACTTGTTAGTCCATTTATATAGACCTTTAAATGCAATGATTTCACAACAAAAGATAGTTGTGAGAATTTTGTCCACTCTGGATATAATTCTTTTTGAGCAACTTTCAATAACTTCCCAAAATTATCTTCATAATACTACCAATTATGTTAGGCAAACTAGTTTCATTCATTGTCTCCATATAGTTCTTATATGTTAGGGAAGTGCTCTAAAGGCAGTCACCTTTAGCACTTATTGTAAAAATCTTTTTGATTAATAAAAAAGTTTTTTTTGATAATTTAATGTTCATGTTCTTTATGAATTGATAGTGACCTTAAATCAAATAGATGAAGTCCTTGATACATTAGACAATATGAAGGAAATCATGATGAGATCGTGATAATGAGATTCCTATCATCTGTAATTACGTTAATTTCTAAATTATCCCTAGTCACAGGATTAATGAGATGGGACATTAACAATCTAGACAGACTGGTACATGTTATACTCCTTGATTAGATCAAGTAGTGAATCTCATAAGCATGAGTTGTTTAGAGTTAACATGTGGATGCTTGCTAAGAGTAGTAAGTATATTGGATGACCTGCCATGAGAAAATCTTATGGATAATCTATTCTAGCGTCAATAATAGTCTCATTATAGCAATGATGCAAACATCCTTAGACATGTGGTGCTTAAGGATAATTGGATACTAATCCTACACTTTGACTGTAGCACCCCACTCCCATAAGACCCGAACCTGAGATCGATGGGTGATATTCGATTCCGTGCCCTGCGAGGGTGGCTTGCTAGAGCACTCAATCTTTTCAGGAATCAGTATAACCTGTTTCATGTTAAAACAACGACAAATATATGTGGAAATAATAACCAATTTAGGGCTCACTTTCATTCATAGTCATTTTCATACAACACCAAAATATGTGCAATTTCAACCCACTTTAATGGTATAGTAATACAATTGTATACGAGAAGTTCCGAATTAAACAATTCGATAAAATTTAAGAAAAATACGATGCAGACATGAACTAATCTCTACCTCTATCCTTCACTTGTATGTTGTAGGTATACTCCCGTTAACCTAACGGGGTATTCTTTTGATCCTAAAAAATAATTGCAAATTTTGGGCGAGTTTTGCGAACTCAATGAGTGAACCATCATTGATGAATTCACCGGATTACACAAATACAACACATTTTTCAGAATTATTCATTCAGTCAGATAAGCATCCATTCTGAAATTAGTATAACAGACGACCCTTCACTACGACTTGCATATCGTTTACATGTTGTGCACATAATTATATGGGACATGAATGAGACTCACATTCGTTCTTATTATTGTGACTGAGTGCCTTTCACGGAGCATAGCTCGACGTGCAGAACATATAGATCATGGAGCAAAGCTCTACGTGGAAGTGCTTCTAACTGGCATCTCAAGTCATAACGCCTTTATCTGAGCATGCGTTTTATGAAATGCATCGATTACTGAATAGATCATACACAAAATCTCATAAAAGTGTTCAGATATTGGTTTCATAATCTTCGAACCTCAGCCCGGCATTCAACTATCATTGAGAAGCAAAAGTCAAATTCATATCACATCAAAACATTTCCAATACATGCCCAACTATTAAACTCCTCAGATCTTAAGTCGAGAATCCAGAAACAGCACAAAACAGTTCAATAATATTAGAAGTTTGATAGAATCAAGGTGCACACAAATCAAATCAAATCTAGGAAGACATCTAGGTTGACTCACAGTACGCTCCCAAAAGCTATTGCCTGGATGGTCCGGCAATGTCCGAATGTCATCCAACGTGCTCCTCTAAAATAGACAAAATACATTCACAATTATCGCCTTTTGTACAAACGTACTAAACATATCAAAGTATAGAAAATATGCACTATGCATGTTCAATGGCAAATTCCGGGGTCTCTTCATAACCTCTCTGTCTCTTATCAAAACTTATTGTAAACCATCAATATCACGATTCAATTCTTATCGGCCTCTTTGCATGGCACTCTCTCAGGTCTCTCGTAAACTTAGGGGGGTGCAATGGATATAAGTTTATTTACGGAAGGTGCATCTTTACAGACGCTGCACCCTTACAGAAGAAGATGAGTCACAGAATAAGATGGCTTACAGAAGGAGATGACGTCACCCAGAGGAAGCTGATGTCATCACAGAAGAAGTTTTACTGTTAGCATAATGTTTCCTGCAAACATAGGATTGAATTGTTCTTTATATGATTCAAAAGAGGACATCAAGATGTACCAACTCCATGAAGACTGCAAAAGCCAATTTTATCTTCTGAAGGGTCAAAATAGAATCGAAAATATGCAATGAACAGTAATCTAGAAGAAGTTTAGAAACAGTAACACAGAGGATATTTTACAATCGCCATAACTTTCTCTAGAGGGATCAGATTAAGGTGTTCTTTATAAGTTTGAAAAATGATTCTAAGATCTACAACTCTTATGAAGACCTTCGAGGGAGGGGTCAAAATGGGACAAAAGATAGGTATAGACGAAAAATAGAAGAAGCAAAACACAGAAGGAGATGATTTACAGAAGAAGATGACATCACCCAGAGGAAGCTGACGTCATCATAGAAGAAGTTCGTAAATAGTAACACAGAGGAAGTTCATGAATAGTAACATAGATGAAGTTCATGAACTGTAACATAGACGAAGTTCATGAACTGTAACATAGACGAAGTTTAGCCACTTAGGTCGAAAGTAAACGAAAGAAAAAAGCAAAAGAAGCAATACACAGATGAAACAAAAGATAGACGAAGCAAAAGATAAAGGAAACCAAAACACAGAGAAAGATGACATCACCCAGAGGAAGATGACATCATCATAGAAGAAGTTGGCTCACAGAGAATACAAAACACAGATGAAGCAATACAGAGGAAGATGACGTCACCCAGAGGAAGATGGCATCATCTTAGAAGAGCAAGACAGAAGAAGTTTGGTAGTAGAATCAAGACATAGACGAAGTCTGGCTCATAGAAGAATGCATCTTGACAGATGATGCATCCTCACAGAAGAAGATAACTTTGCTGAAGAGGATCTCTTACAAAAGAGAATAACTCCTAGAGGATGCATCTTTGCATCTTTACAAAGGACACAGAAAATAGATGAAGCAGAACTTATCATCTTTCATGCCTATACAAGTTCTATACATCTTTGTCATTGTTGTTATACCTCCAACATGAAAATATCATCTATACTACTTTGTTTTTAACTCCAGAACACCAAATCGCTCAAAAAGCCAAAACTCACATAAATGCCAGAATCACAAACTACTATCCATATTTGTGTATTATTTCTGCATTTCCTTTCTTCTGCATTTGCTTTTCAATTTAACCAACATCCAGAAGCCTCATATTTATTCTCTACACTGTGAACCCCTTTTCATGCAGATATATATATCCAACATGCACATGCTTATTTACACAGTGGAAACAACATTACAATCACTTACTCGGTTAACAAGTGCTCTAACACTGAAATTGGAAACAGTACCGCAATAGCTGTTAAGACGCTATTCGGTGATGAAGGTCAGGGAAAAGAATTACAATGTGGAGGGTTTCAGTGAAGAATAAGAACTATGGTAGATTCTTCCTAACTTAAACAATATAATACGTGAGTCCATTCCATGTCCCTCACGTGTACTATTTATCTCCACTGACTCACCATTTGTCATAATTACAAACTGTAGTGGAGTCTTCCTAACTTAAACAATATTATACATGGGTCCATTGCTTGTCCCTCACGTGTACTATTTATCTTCACTGATTCACCATTTATCATAATCACAATTTGTCATACTTACCTGGAAATGCCAAATGAAAGCATGTATAATTGTATGAGTGTGCCAAACAAAATGTGAGTCCCAAATAACTTATATCTACCGTGCATTTATCTTAGGTCATATAAAGGTCTCACAAATAACTGTTCTAGCCGTATAGGTAACGGGATGTTACATTGACTGCATTAGTCGTTGCCTCTTAGAGGTTGAGCATAGGGTGGTTATTGGGTACAACTTGAGGTATTCAAAGGTAATTGAGTATCTAATAAAGGATTCAGTAATTTTAATAAAAGGGGATGATACCCACAACCTCTTGTTGGGGTCATTACTCAGTAATCTCTAGCCTGAGTGAAAATGTCATGAAGATAACCTTTAGTGACATACCTAATTGATTAATGAGCCTCAGGGACAGGAACTAACATCACTTGGGCTATATGTGACATAGTCAGTTTAGTAGGAGTTGACACTTTAACCATACTCTGAACCAAGTGGGGTATAAATGGGAAAAGGATGAACTACACGGGAATATTGGCTAAAAAAGGGTTCTTAGTTAAACCATTAACTTTCTAGTCAATTGGAGGTCATGATGTATTGCTAGATACCGCTCATGACTTGCTTGAATTAAGTGTTAATTTAAGTAGCCAGCATAATCGGGAACCTAATAGGTTATATAAATTAAAGATGCGAAGAATGAGTAAAATAGTTTTGGATGGGGATCCAAGATATGAGAGATGTATGACTAAACTACACAAGTGTCATAGTTTAAGGTCATTTGATTGTGAATCATATGACACATGTGAATCTTGCTTATTAGGTAAGACCTAGTTAGTTTTGTTGAAATTGATTGAACTATTTTGTTTGTTAATTTTCTATATGCATGTTTCGGTTCAAAAACCTTAAAAATATTTTTATGTGAAAAAACTGTGTTATTTTGATGTCTTATGCATGCCAAAATGAGTCTACTCAAAATTAAAGTTTTGGAAAAATTTTAGATGTTAAATTTGTCATTTTTATATGTCTAGGTGTAGTTTCAGTTTTCTTGATAATTTTGGGTGATTCCGAAATTATTTTAAGGAGCTTGAAATGACATAGAGATGCATAGAATGATGTTTTGATGTTCTGGAATTTTTGGGAAATTTTGGAAATTAATTTTGAATTAATTTAAGTGAAGCATTAAATTTTCCAGTATGACTAGAATGTGGCTTATGTGAAAAAATTAAAGTGTTTAATTTTGTCATCAAATAATTAATTTAAGGTGTATTAATTTTTGAATAAAATTTTGGAAATTGGAGTTTAATTTAATTTGATTAATATTAAATTCCAAATCAAAATGATGTGTAAAATTAAATTTCGTCGAGACTAGAATTAGTAAGCAATTCGATTCAAGAGTTTAATCGACTTCCAAATTTTAGGATCCATAAATTGTCACAACTAAAACTTACGTGTTTAATTTGATGCATAAATTGTCAACCAAATATTATGTGTTTAATTTGATCCATAAATTGCCACATCCTAGTTAGATGAGACCTAAGTAGAAATCTCTTACTTACAATATTAAAAGTAACACCCTCCATCAATATAGTAAGAACTAGAGTTCTTTTAGAGTTAGGGTTATTAGGCAAACCCAAGCCCACTCTATACGGATATGTTCAATCCATGGATATATGATTTTCAGATTAATGAGTTGGTTTTAATTAGACGCATTGATTTGTTGAGCAAAACCAAGGTTAACGTGGACAGAGGTGAAGTTAGGTAGTGTACATGCATTAAGAGATGATAGCCTAATATGAGTGCACACATCAACTGTTGATAACACTAGATTCGATAGATGCATTATAAATGCAATTGGTATGATCGATACCTACCGATTGACCTAAAGTGACTTCTTAGGAAAACCTAAGGTCATTCTTAGGAATATTAGATATTGACCCACCAGCAAAACTTCTATACAAGTTCTCTTGGATTTATATAGAGGGTTATGGATTCATAAGAAAATAGTGGGAGCGATATTACATGTTATTAAAGTCCTAATTGACATGCATTTACGTACAGACTAACACTGTTTCTTTCTTTAACATTAGGTTGCAAGAATCGACACCATGATCATTAGTGTGAACCTACACTCATTTATGGATACCAATAAATTGACTGGACCTAACTTCCTAGACTGGCTTAGGAACTTGAGAATAGTTCTCAAGTTCTCAAGTTAGAGAAACTAGGTTATGTCTTGGAAGAACCACTTACTGATCCCCATACTATTGATGCTTCTGATAGTGATCATAGGGCATATAGAAAGCATCTCGATGATAGTGAGATGGCTAGACGTATAATGCTAGCCATTATGTCACCAGAATTGCAAAAGCAGCATAAGGCTATAGATGCACATACCATAGTCTATCATTTGAGCGAGCTGTTTGATGAGCAAGCTAGGTCCGAAAGGTTCGAGACCTCGTTGTTGCTCTTTTACTCCAAGATGGCTAAGGGGATATCTTCAATGCAATATGCACTGAAGATGAATGGTTATGTTGAGAGGTTAGCCTCCTCCAGTTTTTTAATGGATTATGAATTAAGTATAATCTTAATTTTAACTAGTTTGACTGATAGTTATTCATAGTTTGTTCTTAACTGTCGGATGAACCAAATATCCAGAACGATTCATTAGCTGATCAACTTACTCAAAATAGTTGAGCCATCTATCTACAATGAGAGTAAGGCTATGATGCTGGTGGACTCTTCTAGTTCAAGGAGGAAGAACCAAAATAAGAAGAAGTCCATAAGGCCTAAAGGAGGTGTGGCTAAGAAGAAAGTTAAGGAGACTACCCCTAAGGTAATATGCTTCCACTATGGTAAGGATGGATATTGGAAACTATAAGGCCTATTTGGAGACACTAAAGCAGAAGAAGGCATCAGATGCCCCACATACGTCAAGTGTGTTTATTATTGATATTAATAATATTTTTGATAATAATATATAGGTATTGGATACCAGTTGCGGTCACACATATGTACTGATATGCAGGGCATCAGGAATAGGAGATAACTTAACAAAAGAGAGTCAGACTTACAGAAATGGAGTAAGAGTTTCTGCATTAGCCATCGAAACATATGTGTTGACACTCCCTAATGGGCTTGTAATATAATTAGATGATTGTTTTGAAGTATTTGTATTGACTAAGAGTATTATTTAAGTTTTTAGTCTTAATAAAGCTATTTTCCATTTAAATTTTAGTAATAATGGTTGTTCTATTAGTTTTAATGGAATGCTTTATGCTATGGGTATGTTATGCAATGGCATATAGATATTAGATATGTCTAATCCAGTTTTAAATATCAATTACACTAAAAGATAAAAACGAGATAATGAGAAATCATCTTACTTATGGCATTGTCGCCTTAGCCATATAAGTGAGAGATGTATAACTAAACTATAAAAGTGTGGTAGTTTACGGTCATTCATTTGATTATGAATCATATGACACATGTTAACCTTGCTTATTAGGCAAGATGACAAAGTTACCCTTTAAGGGAAAGGATGAACAAACTACTGTTCTATTGGACTTAATATATTTATATGTATGTGGTTCGATGTTCATACATGCCAAAGGTGGTTTCATATATTTCATTATCTTCATCGATGATTATTCATGATGTGGGTATTTGAATCTAATGAGATACAAATATGAGGCCTTTGAAAAGTTCAAAGAATTCAGAAATGAAGTAGAGAAACAGTTGGACAGAAGTATTAAAACACTTCAATCAGATCGAGGTGATGAATACTTAAGCCACGAGTTTCTAAGTTACACGCCGTGATGGTGTGGTAGAAAGGAGAAATCAAATCTTTCTGGACATCGTGAGGTCAATGATGGACTAAGCAGATCTTCCAAAATCCTTTTGCAAATATGCACTTGAGACTGTTGTTTATGTGTTAAACCTTATATTTCTCACATGGAAGTTTAGGGTTGTCCAGCTTATGTGAAGAGAATTCAATTAGATAATTTAGAAGCTAAATCTAAAAAGTTTCGATTTGTAGGATATACTGAAGAAACAATAGGATATCAATTTTATAATATTTTGGAACAAAAGGTGTTTGTTTTAAAGCATGTGGTATTTTTAAGGAAAGAGTTTCTTCTAAAAGAAGACAATGGGAGCAAAATTAAACTTATGGAAGTTCAAGATGCTCAAATAGATGTAGATCAACTACCTGAACATGAGAATGTTATTTATAATGATGAAACAATAGTTTAATCTTCTAATACACAAGAAGTTTGTAGGTTAAGTAGGATACGTCATGTTTTAGAGAGAGATGTATTTCTCATAATTGAACATAATTACATATTGCTCATAGAAGATGATGAGCCCACTACCTATGAAGAAGTTCTAAAGAGTTCAGAATCTGAAAAATGACTTCAAGCCTAAAATCTGAAATGATTCCATGTATGAAAACTAAGTATGGACTTTGGTTGACCCACCCAAAGGGATAAAATCTATAGGGTGCAAATAGGTTTTCAAGAAGGAAACCAACATGGATGGTAATATAGTTACCTATAAATCCATTAGGATACTCTTGGCCATTGCTGATCATTATGATTATGAGATATAGAAAATGGATATGAAAACAACTTTTTTTAATGGAAACCTAATTGAGAATGTGTACATAACACAACTCGATGGTTTCATATTCAATGATGGCAAAAAGGTATACAAGCTTCGAAAATCCATTTATGGATTGAAGTTAGCATCCAGGAGTTTGAATATTTGATTTGATGAGACAATCAAAGTGTTTGGTCTCTTACAAAATCTAGATTAACTTTATGTGTATAAGAAGGTTAGTGGGAGTGCAATCGTATTCCTTGTGTTGTATGTAGATGACATACTATTAATAGGAAATGATATCTCAGTTTTACAATCAGTCAAGATTTGGATGTCCAAGAATTTCTCCATGAAAGATCTTAGACAAGCGACTTATATTTTGGGTATAAGAATCTATAAAGATAGATTTAAGAAGTTGCTTGGTCTTTCTTAGTCCACATATATAGATAAGATGCTAAAGAGGTTTAACAAGGAATAGTCTAAGAGAGGTTATCTTCCCATGATGCTTAGGATTACACTATCGAAATCTATATGTTCAAAGACACAAGATGAGATTACTCGTATGAATTTGATCCCTTATGCTTCAGTTATAGGATCAATCATGTAGGCTATGTCATGAATGAGACCCGATGTATCATATGCTTTAAGTGTTACGAGCAAATACTAGTCAGATCTTGGAGAGGGTCATTAGGTGGCTGTCAAGAATATCGTTAAGTACTTGAGAAGAGCTAAGGATGTGTTCTTAGTATATGGAGAATGAGATCTTGTTGTGAGTGAGCATACTGAAGCCAGTTTTAGATATCACAGGGATGATTATAAATCCCAGTCAGGATATATTTTCACACTGAATGGTGGAGCAGTCAGTTAGAAGAGTCCCAAACAAGAGACAACTGTAGATTCATCAATCGAAGTAGAATATATTGCTAATTCAGAAGCAACAAAGGAAGCAGTTTGGGTAAAGAAGTTCATTATGGAACTTGGAGTGGTTCCTAGCATTTCTGACCCAATACAGTTGTATTGTGACAACACCAGTGCCATAGAGCAAGGAAAGGAACCAAGGTCCCATCAGAAATCTAGACATGCATTCAAGTGATACCATTTAATTAAAGAAATCGTTAGTAAAAATGATGTCAAGATAGAGAGAGTGCCCACTGATCAAAATATTGTTGATCCTTTGACTAAGCCAATTCCTCAAAAAAGATATGAATCTCATATACTCGCTTATGGTATTAAATATAAAGGCGATTGGCTTTAGTGTAAGTAGGAGGTTGTAAGGGAAGTGCTCTAAAGGCAATCACCCTTAGCACTTATTGTACAAATATTTTTTATTAATAAAAAGTCTTTTTTGTTAATTTGATGTTCATGTTCTTTATAAATTGATAGTTATCTTAAATCAAATTAATGAAGTATTTGATACATTACATAACATGAAGGAAATCATGATGAGATTATAATAATGAGATTCCTATTATGTATAATTGTGTTAGTATCTAAATTATTCATAGTGATAGGATTAATAAGATGGGACATTATTAATTTGGACAGACTAGCACATGTTATACTTATCGATTAGATCAAGTAGTGGATCTTGCAAGCTGTAAGTATGAGTTGTTTAGAGTTAACATGTGGATGCCTGCTAAGAGTAGTAAGTAGATTAGATGACCTACCCATGGGACAATCATATGGATAATCTATTCTAGTGTCAATGATAGTCTTATAGTAACAATAGTACAAATATCCTTAGACTGGAGGTGCTCAAGGATATCTTGGATACTAATCCTACACTTTGATTCCATTTATTGTTGCCTCTTAAAGGTTGCCTATAGGGTAGTGATTGGGTACAACTTGAGGTATTCGAAGGTAACTAAGTAGCCAATAAAGGATTCATCACTCCTGATAGAAGGAGATGATACCCACAACCTCTTATCACTATCATTACTCTGGAATCTCTAGCTGGAGTAGAAATGTCATGAAGATAGTTTTCAGTAATATATCCAATTGAGTAATGAGCGTTGGGTATAAGAACTATTTAACATCACTTAGGCTAGATGTGATGTAGTCAGTCTAGTAGGATTTGACACTTTAACCATATTCTGAACCGGTATAGATGGTAAAAGGATGAATTGCATGAGAACATTGTCTATGGAAGTCGTAGTCAAACCACTGATGCATGAGAACATTGTCTATGGAAATCATAGTCAAACCACTGACTTTTCGATCAATAGGGGGTCACGATATGTTGCTAGATATCACTCATGACTTGCTTAAATTAAGTGTTACTTTAAGTGACCAACATAACTGGGAACCTAATGGACAACATGCATTGAAGATGCAAAGCATGAATAAAATGGATTTGGATGGGGATCGAAGATATGAGAGATGCATGACTAAGCTACCCAAGTATGGTAGTTTAGGGTCATTTGATAGTGATGGTAGTTTAGGGTCATTTGGTTGTGAATCATATGACACATGTGAGTCTTGTTTATTAGGTAAGATGACAAAATTACCCTTTAATAAGCAAGATGACAATATTACCCTTTAAAGAAGAGGTGGAAGCTATATGCTAAATTAAGTGGGATTAAAAAACCCCTTAATTCACACTAACTGTCTATGATGTTAGGGGTTAGAGGATGGCCAAAGGGTGTAAGAAACATCAATTTTCATGCTAGTGTTGTGTGAAAACAAGAGATTTTGGGTGAAGTATTCGTGATCTTCTCTCACTCTCTACAAACACTATCTAAAGAATATATCAAAAAGCTAGCAATTTGTGTGTGTTCTAGCCATTCTTCCTAAGAGGTTTCAGGCTTTGTTCTTCATTCGGATATCATTAGAGGCATCCTTATTTGTTTTTTGTGGTTTATGACAACCTGAAGAGGTGAAGACATTGAAGAACAAAGGAGATTGTAAGGTACACATCTGAAGTTCATGATATTTTGTTTTGTTTTACTATATCTAATGGCACATGTTTAATTTTGCATTTTCTGGGTCTCGTTTTATTTTACACTACTTATTCTAATAGTTGATGTATGTGATACATGATCAAAATCCAACACTATAATCCTCTAACATCTGACCATTCCCATCATCACTAATATCACAATCTTCTACATCATTATTGTTGTAATCATCAACACACCAACACTTCTACTATGGCTTGCTTCTAAATGTTCACCATAATAAAGTTATGATGTATAATATTTATCTATGCTTGGGATTAACAAGTTATTATATACCACATCTTGATCTTGAATGTTCACATTTAATCAATCTATGTATGGACAACGAATACAACATTCAATACCCATATGATGTTTTACAAATTGCGTGAAACTCTTAACTCCTAAGTATTCAATAGATCATTTCCAATGAAAGATCCAACTTTTGTCCATCTAGCTATATAATTAAAAGTAAATAACTGAATTTCTAAATGTAATCCTCATTCTACATAAATTAATCACTAAAACAACATTTTCAAATTTTGAATTCAAATAAACACTATAGTACGTGGCATTGTTATATCATATGAATAAAGAAAGCAAATTCTCGCTGACTCTTAGGCTTATGAAATATTTCATCGATAAGTCTCATAGGAGCTATAACATAAGTTTCCAGCCTATATACCATCTTAGGGGTTTATTATACGAAGGATAGTACATAATTGTAGGTGAATTTCTAATGTTAATACTTCAGTAATCACTACAAGTTCATAAGTTTTCAATTTAAAAAGCACTATTATATGTGGCATTATTACACCACATGAATTAAGAAAGTAAGTTCTTACTGTGACTGCTAGGCTCAGGGAATATTTCACCAGTAAGCCTCATGGGAGCTACATCATAGGTTCCTAGCCTCTATACCATCCTAAGGGTTGATAATGCAAAGGATTGTCTATAATAGTAGGTGAATTTACTGTTAATACTTCTCCATTAATCACTAAAAGTGGATAAATTGAGTTTGAATTTAAATAAATACGGTACATGACATTGTTACGTCACATGAATCGAGAAAGCAAGTTCTCACTATAACTTTTAGGCTCGAGGAATATTTCATCAATAATCCTTGTGGGAGCTGCATTATAGGTTTCTAGACTATATACCATCCTAGGGGTTTATTACACAAAGATTGTCCATAATTATAAGTACATTATGTTACTAACCCAAAATTATCAATTACAAGTTCACATACTAAGTTTGCTAACTTAATAAAACCCAAACACAAATAACTATTAAAGCATAACATATGACACACATAGTTGGATGATAAAGTACAAAGAAGAAGGACAAAGTTGGACGCTTATCGACACTCTTCAACACAAAACAGAGCTTGCGAAAGCAACAGTTTTGTATTTAATATGAGACAATTCGTTAATAGTTTTGTATTTGTATATTTTACATGCAACACGGTAATCTAATGCAATGTCACAACTTAAAACAACAAAAATGAAGGCACAAAACAAACCAAAGGACAAATACTCAACAACTTAACTAGACCGAATTTTGGCTTGTGATAAGTTTATGTGCAACTAATTTATAGAATATTGGATTTATGTACTTAGAAATATTAAATTAATATTATGGAATGATAATTAATGTGTAGAAAATTTAAAACAATTAAAGTCCACCAGTAAATAACTATCTTTGATATTTGTAATTTAATCTTAACTTTGTAAATTAATCACAAAAAGGAAAATATGTTTTTTACCAAGAAAGCAACATTTATTATTACTTCTTTTTTTAGTTCAACAATGTAAATCCTAAAAAAAATCAAATTTTATTCATACATCCGAAGTCCATATCAAAAAGGGTAAGAGGAAATTGATGTTGGACTTGAAAGTGTTTGAAGTAAGCATATGAACACATGTTCCTATAGCAATCATATTGCTTATGAAATTCTGCTCCATATAAGAAACATAAGGGACCAAAGGGGATTCTAAATGTGATCAGATGACATATTTCAAAGGAGCTCAAACCTTTATTCACAATAAAAAACAGGGAACTAAAGATATGACAATTTTCGCCAAATCACGTAAACAATTGATTATTACAATTTTCCAATTTTTATCAATTCTTTGGTCCCCCATCCGCAATGTTGAAACTAGGTAATTTGATTGATACATAAAAAATTGGAAAACTTTTAAACATGTGAACTCCTTTTTAAACATTATCAGTATAATGTTAAAATAAACAGAACTTGAACCAAAATCATAATAGATTTTTAAACATACTGACTCCCTTTTACTATAAGCATTAACACTTGAAACTCTTATAATAAATCATCTGTATAATTTTAATAGAATGCAATATATATACATCAACATAAGCAAAACACTCCTAACACATGACACAATCATAATAGGCAATTCATTGAACACTTTACAGGTATAAGAAATTCATCCCAAGATAACTACCAAAATCATGTATTTTCCCTTTCATCACTAACACTAAGACATTCCAAACAAAATCCAATCATAGGCAATCAAAACCAACACAAACAACTCAATAAAATTACCATTACCCTTCTAACATCATACCTTAAAAACCAACAATTGAAGCACAAAACAAAACAACAAAAAGGATCCATGATTACCTCGACAGAAGGACAAAAAGACTGTGTCTAAGAAGAAAGAAGCACACAAATGAAGAAGATAAAAAGGACAATGACTGGGGAGAAAACAAATAAGAAAAGAGTGGAGACGAAAGAGTTGAAAAAGGAGGGGGGGATTCGGGTGCTTTGGTTAAAATAGATAGATATTGACTTCATTTGATGTTGAACAAATGATGTCATTTTCCTTTTTTCTAAATGCTCCAACATTTAATGATGTTTTTGAAAAACGTTGCCAAATGTATGTCCACAACAAATCATTTAAAAAATGAAGGAAACGACGTCATTCCTTTAAAGGAAAATGACGTCATTCTTTTAAAGGAAAATGACGTCGTTCTCTTTTATATTTTGAAATGTTTCAATATTTTGTGACAATTATTAAAATTTGTCACCAATTGTTTAAAAACAATCAACTTTTTAGTATACTATTCATAATATGTTGCCAATTATCATATTTGGTGGCAAATTTCTAAAATAGTCACCAAATGTTTATACACGGTCAACCTTTTAGTGACGTATGCATAATTCGTTGTCAAATATCATATTTGGCGACAAATTTCTAAAATTGTCGCCAAATGTTTATACACTGTCAACCTTTTAATGACACTAAGCAAAATTCGTAGCTAAATATCGTATTTGGCAATGAATTTCTAAAATAGTCACCAAATGGTTTTGAATTTTATATTTTCCAAATTTTTTACTAATATAAAATTTGTAAAAAATGTAACCCAATCTGTGTATAGTAATTAGAATTTTATCACACCATATAAAATTGTCAAATCATAATTTTAAAAGACATTAATAAATAAATTAATTTTGTATTGTTTATTTTATAAAATTTTAAAATAACATTGTTGTTAACTAAATTTATTTTATACTTAAAATTATTGTCAATAATATTTAATTTGATTATTAAAAATATCATATTAATATTTAATATTGATTTTCATTATTTACTATATTGAAATTATTTTTTAATTACATTGTAATAGATATAAATATATATGGTAGTTAATATAATCTTATATTAATGCCACTACCAAAGGTCAAACAAAATGGCATTTTGAATTGACGCTAAATGGTATATTTCTTCTGAATTAATCGAATATAATATCATTTTGTTTAATTACAAATGACATTGTTTTATACTAGGTTATTAACATCAAAATAAACCTCTCTTCATTTTCATGTTAGCTGTCATATTTCTTTTTCGTTCACTGTCTAATAAATGTTGTCTCTATTATTGTCATCTCCTCTGTTGCGGTCGTCATCGTCGAAGAAGCGTAGTTCCTTGTGTTGGTATTGCTCTTCTTCTCTATTTTCAAACCCTCCTTCTTGTGCTCTATTTTACTGCTAAGTTTAAGAGTTTATATGAGTTTTGTTTTCTACTTATAGTGTATGAGTTTTTATTTGTGTTTATGTTTGAGGAAAGCGTTTTATCTGTTTGACGACATGCTTCAATGAAGGCTGCTTCTGCAATGGATGTTAATGTACATATTTACATTTGATTGTACCACTTATAGTATATGATATATCCATCAAAATGACTTTATTTTAATATGTAATAAGGCTATGAATACACATAATAATTAAAAGTCCAATGTTCAAAACCAAAAATATGGTGAATTGTGTTTATTTGTTATACTGTATTAGTCAATGTTTTTGTCTAACCTTCTATGCCTATTCAAAACCAAAAAATGGTGAATTGTGTTTATGTGTTATATTGTATCAGTCGATGCTTTTGTCTAACCTTCCATGCCTGTTTGATAAAATCATGTTAACTGTTTGATGACATGTCTGTTAGAGAATAAAGGCTACTTCTGCAACATATGTTTATGTACATATTTACCAAATGATTGATTTCACATAAAATCTCTACCATTTATAGTATACAAATGTATCCATCAAAATGACTTCAACATGTTATGAGTCTATGACTCAACTAAAAGTCAAATGGAATATATATTAGACACAATAATTAAAACATAAAACTAACAACCTATCACTCTTATTCTTAAAAGACAGCATATGCACATTTGAATTTATTAAATATATATTTTATGAAAACATATATATAATGGAGTATCTCAAAACTAACAAGATAATTATTAAGACAACCTAGATCTTTAGAACTACACAACTATTTTCATTAGAGGATTCTACAAAGGATGTTTATGTATATAGAAGCAATAATATTTTGGAGATGCAAGGGATGTTTGTGCATCCACTACATAGAGTACATACACACTTAATATTCTCAACCTTATCATATAAATTAGTCTCACCTCATAGACCACAAAATTAACGTAAAACTATTAACATTAACTCATCACGAAATGTCAATATGGTGACTATTGAGCAAGTTTTATATAATGTAAAACCCCCAATATTCCCAAGCATACGGATCGTAAACTTGCAGTATTAAAGGTAATCTAATCTAATCCTAAGTTATCTAAGGCTTTAAAAAATTAATAAAATGAATATAAAAACTAAGTAAAAAAGTAAGCACGTGAAGATGGATTGATAGAAAATTGAATTGCAAAATTAACACAAATGAAATCAAATTGAGAACCACTAACTTAAAAATGGAAAATTACACAAAAAGAATTGTCAAATTATGAGAGAGGGGATTTTTCCTATCATCAATGTTAACTTAGTCTTTTATGTGTTAATAAGCAGTTGATTCCAGACTATTGAAGGGAGGATTGCTCTCTCTCAAGTTATAATCACAAGCCTTAAGCAATATTCTCTAATTAGGTTTAGTACTGAACATGTAATCTCTCAATTATAAACATCCCTAAACCGAGTTAGTTCTTAAGCTTCCTAATAAACAAATGGGTCTCAAATGAGATCTTTTTTTTTTTGTTAAATCAGAGAATGTTATAAATAAGAAATAAGAGTTATATACAAAACAAGAGATTACCTAAATGCACATCTCTGCCTTGGTCAAAATTATCATCTTAACTAAGAACATTAGGTACCATTGTACCCTATAAACCTAATAGCCACCTAATAGCCACACAACAACCTATACATATGGCCACCCAAAACGCTGTAAAACATCACTACTTACCGTACGCAAATCACCAGAATTCAAAGAACAACCCAGGTAGCAGAAAGTCATTATTTTTGCATTCTATGAATAATGACAAGACCAATAATAAGGAGTAAAATGAATTGGTTGAAATCACCAGCCTATCTTTACGGCACATAAGCATTTGGCATAATAGGAACCGCTTGTACCACCAAGAGGGTGCCGCTATGGTGTGTATAGCAATTTGGGCCGTCAGACACCTTTCCACTACCCACTGTAGACACTCTTGACCCCGACCATTAGCAATCCATGTGTTGTTAGACATGCAAAATAAAGAGACTAATAAACTCAGTTAATTACCTCCTCTCAGTGTTTGGGCTAGATTCACCTTAACTTGGGAGATTGCTCCGAGACAGACACTTCCAATATCCTTGGCTTCATCTTTAAATGCTCTAGCACTCCTTTCAGACCAAATGTGGTACACCACAGTAGAAAGCAACATTAGAAATAGGTTTTTTATAAGGGTTTCGGGTGTAAAAACTGATTTCATTAATAACATGGTCTATTGGATAGCTTAACTCTCATTAATCTAACCTAATCATTTTACATTTGATTTACCCTCTCGATTTATTACTGAAGCATAAAGTTATAGAAATTAATCATAACACTTAATAGGATTAACACAAAAATAACTAGATTAATATTAAATCAAGTCAAAAACCTAAAGAAAAGTTAGACCATTATAATCAATCCCATTAGAACATTATAATCAATCCCAAATCCATTGTCGAATGAAAATGAAAGTTGGAAAGATGGAGGTTAAAGCTATAAGATAGGTATTCTTCCTTGCTTTTCCTTTTCTCTCTTTATCTTCTTCTTCTTGTTGGAGTTTTCCAAAAGTGGCAAAGAATGGAGCTCTTTTTAGGTTTCCTTTCTTTTTTTTATATACTCTTTTCTATTCTGAGCAGCCCTAGGGTTTTTAGGGCCTAAAAACTCTAAAAGTCCCTTAATAATTTGAATCCAAAAGGCCATTTGCGTCTGTTATCACACATGGCATGATCGTGGCACTTGATTTCCCTTTCTGTCAGAATCGTGGTAGAATAGCCATAATTGTGGCCCTTCTCGATGCTTTTACGACGCCATGGGTTTTGCCTCAGGCATCCTCCGATTCTCCTCCATTGTTTGATATTTGCCCTAAAATACTAGGAAACACATCAAGGCACCTCAAACACATAAAATTGAAGCTCAATCACGTGCTCTAACCTACAAAACACACAAAACACAAATATTTAACTAAATAACAAAATCCTAACCTAAACATGCACTAAACATTTAATTTAACAACTAAACATATAATAAACTACCCATTTAAACATTGTGCTATCTACTACTATCAATATCCCCACACTTAAACTTTTGTTTGTACTCATGCAAAAACACCCAAACACAAAATACAAACATATGCAATAATGGGAAAACGACATCAAACTTTATGAAAAAAATTTAACTACAAACACCATCTCTCAACTTGATCAAGCTTATTAACTTGTGAATTGTATGTCTAAGTACTTCAAATTAAAAATACATACTGATCAAGACCATAATGTCAAGTTTATTCACCCCTATCATTTGCGTACACATTGATATTTATTTAGTCAATCAAAATTGTAACTATCTCTAAGTAGGTCTTTAGGAAAATTTAATCTATTTATAAAGATCAGTAGTCGTATTTGACAAAACACTATTTTTGTTGATTTGAATGACATGAACCTAACATTTTTAAGCAAAGGCAAACATTTGTGATGAATGTCGATCCAGTTACTCAACTAGGTCATGTTTTTATTAAGGGGATTAGTTGGAATGTCATTAGAACCTTTTGACGCGATGGTAAACATTTATAATGAATGTCCCCCAGTTACACAGCTACATTATATTCTCAAATAACTACTAGCTCTATTCATATCCCAAAGGCCAGTAGATTAGTTATTTACTTAATATTTTCATCATTTTTCAAATTTTGTTATTGCCTGCCTCATTTCTTTAATTAGTAATCCTTATGAAAAGATACTAATGAAGCCACTTATTCGATTGAATTAAAATTATAAATGAATGTGACAAATTCCTAGTGTGAATAAACTAACATCATATCCTAATTAACATGTATGTTTAACCAAAGTAACCTAGGTCACTAATTTCACAAGCTAATAAACCTTATCATCCTAAAAGACTATTTTCAAAGTGAAATCGATTCCATTAAGTCCTAGCCACTGACACATTCACATGAATCACATCATGCAAACATAAATAAACTAACATACGATATGTAAAATTCTCATTCAAAGTAAAAGCATGCATGCAGATAGCCCTCCCCATTCTTGGACAACACATTGTCCTCAATGTGATAAGAGCAAATAAAAACACATAAGGTGGGAATAAACATAAAATAAAACAAAAAAAGATAAAATTTAAAAGAGAAAGGGATAAAACACAAAAGCATCATGGTGAAGGAGGTGTTGATGGTGATGGAGGTGGTAGTTGAACACCTTGAGCTTTAAAATATCTGTGAATGTGTTAGATGTCCTAGCTCTGGCGTTTTTATTGCTAAAACCCCACCCTGGCGAGTCACGTGCCCGACGTCCTACGTGACATCTGGACGCGCATCCCACAAGGGAGGAATTCTCCACCAGGTCAAATCTTAAAACAAACAAACTCATTTAACCTACCTCCGATTCTTTCACTTTGATTTAATTCATAGATTGCAAAAATAATATCCAAAAATTTTCAAATGCATAATAAGGTAGAAAAATTTCTTAGAAAACCAACGCTTTGTAAATTAGGTCAATCGGAGGTCGTAAGAAAAAGTTACGGCCAAAAGAGTGGGAGAGGTCTAAAATTCAAAAGGAAAAGAAAAGAAAAAAAAATCAGAAAAATTTATATGCGGCGTCGCACTGCCACCGTCTCGCGGCCGCGAGAGGTGCGGTTGAATGCTCACTCTTGCGACCTCCTCGCGAGCCCGAAGCGCGATCGCTGAAGGCGCAGCTAACCATCGCTCGCCCTCGCGACCTCCTCACGATCGCGAGGCGCGCATTGGATGCGCGCGCTCGCGAGGAGGTGCTGCGAGGCCAGTCCCTTAAAACAACAGCAATCTTCAAAAATCCATAACTTCTTACTCAGAACTCCAAAATTTGTAAATTTGGCATCAACAAAAAGATAAAAGAAAACTCTACAACTTTCCTAAAGGATTCAAAAATAAATTTGTTCTCTAAGAACACTAAAAACTACTGCAAAATGTCTACCTGTAAAAATGTCCTAAACAGCACATAATTTCTAAACATCATAACTCTCTAGTCTATGGGCCAAAAATCACATACTTCATATCATCAGAAAGAGAAAAAGAAAATACACAACTTCCATGAAGACCCTAAGAACAATCTCAAACTCTACGAAGATCAAAAATTCATTCAAATTTTCTACCCAGAAATTTGAAATTTTGACAACACCTACCCCAAAATTAAACAATCCACTTCTTTCAACTCTCACATCTAAAACTAGTACATGATACCTCATTGGAAAGCTATGAAAATTCTATATATCTTTCCAGAAGACCACATAACCCAATTTGATCCACATCAGTCCAGAATTTGACCTCAAAATACAGCAGACGCAAACTCTATCCTTAGAGAAGATTTGCAGCCACAATAAATTTCTAAAATCTATTGGAATCAATTAATACACAATCGCTACAAAATCTGCATATATTTCATTAACATCATAAATAAGCATTCTTACAAAGCTTTAGGGGGCATTTTCTTAGCCCAATACATCAAAGTCTCAA